>BQNB010012880.1:0-23217 GCA_026074375.1 Tanacetum coccineum
ACAATTCATCCATTCCATCCATCACAACCCACATCTCTTTCTCTTGTTCTTGGTAGATCATTAGATTACATGTTTCTTCAGGTACAATATTTATACTGTAAAACGGTCCTCACGGAACCGGAGGTTAATGCAACCGAACTCCGATGAATGACAAAGCCATATTCGTCACCAAGCTTTATTGCTAACTGTTTTATTTTAGGATTACATAATGATGGAGATGCAGATACCTCGTTCTAGCATAGTCAAGTTCATAGCCACATGCTCATACTCAAGACTCAATGACTTTAAACCATCAAGAAAGAATGACCCAAAGCTTCCGCAAACTCTGATATCAACTTCTTCTTCAGTATGTCAAAGTGATAAAGTTATGAATTGATGAAGAAATACGAACATAAAGTCAAGCTTTCAAGATTGCAACAAGTATGAGCATGTTGACCCGAAAGTCACAAGCACACAAGATGGCAAAAGATCACAAGATGATGATTAGAGATTAAATTTGGCTGATGATCTCAAGAAAGCTCAAGATTACATACAATGACAATCTTAAAGAAACAAGCACAAGTCAAAGATTACTACATAAAGATGCAAGACAAAAGATCAACTATTACACAAAAAGGACTCAAGATCAAGAAAAAAAGCTTCAACGATTAATGATCAAGGTCACAAAGAGAGATCTCTATGATCACCCCTTAGGGGGAGATTGTTAGAAATACAAAAAGTGTTGATCATTTATGAGATCTTAACGATCGTCCCTTAGGGGGAGATTGTTAGGAATTCAATTTTTAGTGAAGTGATGATCATTATCGATCTCATAAGTCTTTGTAATAGTTAGACAATTTTATGTATTATTTAGTAAGCTAACCGAGCCAAAGCATAGAAAGCCCATGGACGGTTTACCCTTTGTATAAAAGCCCTCTCCATACATGGAGAGGGTGTTGGAAGAATTCATTTTACACACACTCTTTAGTGTGTTTCTCCCATCTATCTCTCTCTCTTTAACTTTCTCTCTCTAGATATTATATGTGTGAAAAATAGGAACCTACAGATAATTTTAAAGTTTATGCTCTCCCTCAAAAATAGATTATAGTGAAAACTTAGAGCGGGAGATTGTTGAGCACATAATTTTGACAGATTTTGAATATTTCTTTTGAAAATATCTGGAAAATTGTGCTCAACATGAAAATGATGTTGAATTTATCTTGTTATATATCATTTCCTTAAGACTTCTCTTGAGCATTTAAAACTTTTGAATGTTTATGTGACTTTGCTCAAGACCGGAGATGTGAAGATTAGGAACTTCCGTTTTGTTATGTTGAGGAATAATGTGCATATAAATAAACATTTTCCTGTTCTTTGGAGTTGAGTCCTAATGTTGACATTTATTAGAAGTCGTAGATAAAATTAAAGAGACGTGTTTAAAAACTTTTAGAAACTCTCGCTCGAACTTCATTTATACACTCGTGTCAATATTAATCAACATTTCTAGGTGCGTAAATGTTATCGATTGTTGAGAGACATGTCGGAGAAGATTATTTTTGATATTTTTGAAACTTTTTGATTTTGTATTTTTCTTTTATAGGTTTTATAATTTTATATTTTGTTTTCTGATAAATATATACAAAGAATTATTGTAAATTTACAAGATGTTCGAGCTCTTGTAGAGGTAAACTGCGCATACCAAGGCGATGAACCAAATAGTTAAACCTATCCACAAGAAGGGCTTTGGTGAAAATCTCAGCCAATTGGTAATATGTCTTGACAAAATACAGTTCAATCGTACCCTTTTCTACGTGCTCCTTGATGAAATGGTAGCGGATTATGATGTGTTTGGTTCTAGAGTGTTGGACCGGGTTACAGGATATGACTATGGCTGATTTCGAATCACAATAGATAGGAGTCTTGTTAAAGTGAAAGCCATAATCTGTTAACTGTGTTCGCATCCAAAGAACTTGGGCATAGCAAACGGATAAAGACACATATTCTGTTATGGTTAAAGGTCGTACATTTTGTTTCTTCGATTGACCACCACTAGCTTTAAACCTAAGAATTGAGTTACCACCGGAATTACTATTGAAGGTGTCTCGACATCCTTGGTATTATCACGATATCCAGTTAGATCAAAACCGAATCCTTGTATACACGAGACCCATTTGATAGTTCCCTTCCCCCTTCCTCTAGAGTAACCAAAGATCATTTTGACCTCCTTGAGGTTGCTTCCGTTGGCTGAGACTGGTACCAAGCACATAAACAAGTAGCATGTACAATGTCCGATATGCTTGACGTAAGATACATTAGGGTACTAATCATGCTATGATATTTTGTCGCATCGACTAGAGTCCTATTCTTGTTAAGGTCAAGCTTGTCTTTAATCTCCATTGGTGTACCAATGGAATCACAAGTTTCCATTCCATACTTTTTAAGGATTTCACGTGTGTGATGCATTTATAATTATGTTGTACACCATAATTATAATTACCTCCTTTCACACGTCTACTTATTTTCAAGATCACACCTCTTGATGACAGTCAATAGAATTTCTTCAGATCCTGATAGAATCTGGGTGGATGAAATACTTCGATTTACGGAACCTGTGGGTTATGGGTCTACCATGCTTCTGCTGTGCTACTGTGATCGTAAAGAATCGCTATTCATTAACCTTTAAAAGTCAACATCGAATAAGAATGCTATCACAAGTCTTTGTCAAAATTTTCATACCTAGTGGTATTGAAATCATTTGACATTGTATAGATTCTTGTGTGTTTCCTTGTTATTATGTTGCAGAATATAACAGAAAATTTTAGAATACGGAGATCATGGAATGAGTAATGTCAAGGAATGATTATGAATTTGTAAGAGAGTTGCTAATCACGTGAGATACAGATTTGGAAATGAACAGATAATGAAGGTAATAAAGGTAATAATGATAATGATTAAGGAATTGTTTGTACAAACGGATTGAAAGAAACTTGTTTGTACGTATGTTATATACTTAAGCCTATTTATTTATAATTTGTCACTTACAAAAAGAAGCGTTCAACTCCTTGTAACTGAGAATTTATAAATTCATAGTTCTTATAATTGTCTTATTCTAATGAAGAAGTGACCTTATTCATTTTCAATAATATGATCATTAATCGTCTTATCTTAAGTATAAAAACACGTTATGGCAACAGTGTAGAAAATGATATGATCATTGATTGTTTGATATTATTGTGATGTTGATGGTACTGACGCCCATATAATCAAGGATGATAATTTATGTTTCAAAGGTATGAGGAGAGTATTCAGAGTTGAACATGATAGGAATTGAAAGTTTTTGATAACCTCCTGACTGGACAAGATGTAACGGAATTATCACTTTATTAATTCATGGAAAACTTTACATATGAAATTCTAAAAGAGTTGATACTTATGCTACGTATCTCGTAGCATGTTTCTAGAATAAAAGTAACAAATGGCAAGGATTGTTGCTTGATGATTAGTGTTTTCAGATTAAAGAAGATTCTGATGAGAGTTGAATATCTTCGAGAGTTGTTTCTAGAGTAGCAAGCTCATCTCTAAGTATGCTTTATTGTGGTCATAGTTGTTTTTGCACGTTCTCTTTGTTACTGGTGACTCTATCTTTGTTGCAAACCTGACGTCTAGACACTGCTAGCTCCGTGTGATGTAGTCTACATCTCTTATATAAGGGAAAGGTGTCCAGCATCATTCTATTGGTGGCAGTATAAATTTTTTGCAAGGTTTATTGTCTTTTGTCTAGTTCGTCGATGGTAATCATTGTTAACAGTTGTTATTGTTGTGGTTATTCTGATAGTTGTTGTTGATGATGTTTCTCTCATCCTTAAGCTTTCGTTTGCGATCATTGGTTTTAGATTGAATTACCGCTTTTTATCTGATTCATTAATCTATTGGGATATGATTGATGGGTTCCTCCAAAGTTAAGGCTTTGAGGCCTAGTAACATTTACTTCAACCAAATGTGACAGGGAATGGTCCTAATTGGTTGTTTGTTCTGATTTTCTCACCAATTCAATGAACTGTATTCCTGGTTAGTGTAGAAAATCAGGTTTATGGGATGGCAGGTACACAAGATTCTTATGTTGCAGGTTCATCAGGAAAAGATAAAGGACCTACTCAGGAATACATACTGCTTCCACTACAACCTCATAGGACAAGGATTCTAGTAGAAGATGTTGCTCTAGCTGCACATGAAAAACCTTCTGAAAGTTCTCCTAAAGACAATGATGTACAAGATTCAGAAGATGTTGTTGATAAGGAAGGACAACATCCGATGACAGAAGATGAACAGGTCTTGCATGATGAACTTGAGAAGATGATTGCTCAAGAAGTGGTTGCTAAAGCTCTGGATGATGTCATAAGACAAGCTTTTGAAGAAGAAAAAAGGAATATTGTATCCTAAAAGAGAGCAGCTCAAACTACCAATATTACCAAACTTAGTACTGGTAGGTCATCTGTTAGTACTGCTACCACGCCATATGTTAGTGTGATAGTTACTCCACAGGATGAAAATACTAGTGATTCATTCATTTGCTTTCCTTGGTGGGAAAAAATTATCTTTTGATGCCATGGTATGTGCTTTAAATTACAAATACCTTGTACCTTAAAAACGTAGCTTTAAAATTATCAAAAAACGAACTTTAATAATGCAAAATATATGTTGTTTTGCTAATTGTATCTGTGAAGAACGGATAACCAAGGAAAAGGACGAAAAACAAAGACAAAAATGACATAACCGGATCGGAATGGAAAAAAAATTGTGAAAGACAAAGCCAAAGCATAAGTCTGAGGGGAAAGTCATTCAGGTCGAATAGTCAACAGAAAGTCAACTGGTTCAAATGTCAAAGTCAACCCAAGTCACCGGGGCCAAAACGTCGCAAAAGAAATATAAGTCTAGGGGCTGAAATTGCCAAACCCTAAACTTATTTATAAAGAAGAAAAGAGGAAAAGAAAAGAGAAGGGCTAATTTTGCAATTCACTCAAAGTAACAAGTAGGGGGGCAAAACTGCCAACCCCCCTAACTTGTACACCACAAGGACGAAACTTGCAAAGAGTTATATAACTCTTGGGGACTTGTTTTGCCAAGTCCCCAAAAGTTATTTAACCACAAGGACCATGTGTGCAAACACACAATTAACCTTGAGGGACCATTTTAGCCAAATGGTAAAACTCACACTCTGTTACACATCCAAACCACTTTTCCCGCTCTCTTTTTCCCTCCCAACACACTCACGGGTGTTTATACCCGTTTTACCCCATGAATCTTCACCACCACCATGGATATTCATCCCCCCCTCCTCCACTACCTTTCCCAGCTACATATGTGCCAACTTGGCAATCCCACACCCCCCAAGACCAAAGTCGACGGCTTAGATTGATTTTCAAGATTGAAGGGCCAAGATTGAGGGCTTTAAACCTCTCACACAACAAGCACACCTGTGTTTGTGTGTCTACAAACAAGCACAACAAGAAGAGAAAGAAAGAGAAGACCTAGTTTAAGTTTTCCGGCGCCTATAAAAATAAGGCCTTGCTCAAGCCATTGGGCAAAGTATCCATTTTATATAAAGTTACATGTGCATGTTTTAATTAAGTAATTTATTTTGTCTTTAAGTGTTTTTATGTTAATTTGTCCTTTATTGCTATTGAAATTTCACAGTTTTAATGAAAATTTAAGTCAATTTTTACTCATAAGCTAGTCAATAAGTCATTAGTGCGTATTCCTCTTGCCAATAAGCTCTAATATTTAGCTCATAAATTGTTTTTAAGCTTTCATATTGTTTTAATTTTGAATTTAAGCTCATAAAATGTCTCTTGATGCAATTTGGAAAAGCCATTTGTAAGTATTTAAGCTCCCAAGAGCTTATTGAGATTAATGCTCAGCGTTTAGAGGTAAGGTAGGCCATTAGGACCAGGTTTTCTAGGCCACTACACTAGAAGAGTGGTCCTTGGTTCTGAGACAACAAAAAATCCAAGGTTCATCTTCTAAATTTCATTCTAGATTAATTTTTAGCACTTAAATCCTTTAGCTTATTTGTTCTATCGTTGTAAACACATTAGTTTCTAGTTGTTATTTGAGGTTGTAAGTTTTTATTGCATATTTTTTTTGTCACATTAGTTTTTTCTCAAAAACTGTCATAAGTGTTAGTTCATAAGCTGTAGAGAAACGAGCTTATGTTTCCTTAATTAAAGCTAGTATTTTTAGTTTTATAATTGCGAAATTAGGTTCAAAATAAGTAGAAGTAGATAAAAGGTTTTTTAAGTTTTAGCTCAAAAATGGATTTTAATCACTCTTTGGTTTGACAGTTTTTAGATAAAGGGGTGTTTGGCATAAGCCTTAAAACGGGTCAAAATGGTTACATGCATGGGTTAAGTCAGCTTAGTTTGATTTAGCTTAAGTTTTAAGCTTGTATTTAGCTGTTTTCAATAAGTTCCAAGTTTTGGTATTGTTTTCAGGTTTTATAAAACCATTTTTTTGAAACTGTGATTTTCAAAGAACATCACAAGTGCTTATTCAAATAAGCACTTGTGAGTGTGAGTTAAGTGTCAAAAAGGCGTGTGGTCCTTGTGGTGTTATAATGGGCTGCTAAAACACTTGGGGCTTTTGACTTGTTAGTCAAAAACACCCAAAGTCTTTCTTATAAAACAGTTTAAAAAGATTTTAAGCCTTTTTCACCACACAAATTCAGCAAGTATTTATGGTTTGTGAAAGCTAAAAATTGGTGCATAAGCTCCTCTTACACTACACTCAATCTGTTTGAGCTTATTTTCCTATCTAGAGCTTATTTGACAGCTTTTTGAAAGCTGTCAAATAAGCCCCTTGAGTTTAGACTTAAACCTCCCCTGGTGCAAGGGGAGACTTTCAAGATTATTATTCGTTGGCTTTCTAAGTGACCCTAAAGCCCAATTTCTTGGCTTAGATTTAGGAACTATAAGCTCTTGTATATGCTCTATAAAATTCCCAGTTTTAAGAAGCTTGTTTGTTTGGCTTATTTCTAAGGCCCAAACTAGAACCTGTAGTTTTGCATCCCTTGGCTGTAGGATTGCTTATCTTTTGTCTTTGGACTTTTTGAGCTTATCCCTTAAGCCTCATAAATTGTGTCCTAGTAAGTTTGTACGTTAAGTTAGATAGTTAGTGTGCTTATTTCACTTTTTCTTTCAGCTTATTTGTTTCAAGCTCTTAAGCAACATTTTAGCTTTTAAGCTTTTTTCATGTTTTGTCACTTAAGCCCTTTTCACACAGCTTATTTGTTTAGCCTTTTCCTTCCCCTTTTCAGCTTATTTTAGTTCGGTTTAAGCCCTTTTTGCTTATTTTCGTCCTTACGCTTAGCTTCATTCAACCATAAGGATTAGAAAAGTTAGACTTTAACGCCATTTAGCCGGCTGTCACATTTAAGCTTATTTTATAGCTTTTTCTCTTTGGTCCAAAAGTCAAAAGTGTCTTTGTTATAAGATGTTGTTAATATCATATGCTGTTCTATTTAACTTTCTTGTTTTTTGTTTTGAATTTAAAAACTCACTTTTTAATAAGCCACAAAAATAAGCCAAGCGTAGGGTCTGTTTTGTCACTTTTCCATAGTGCGGGGTTACCGTTTTCACAAAGGGGTAATTTTAATAAAGTTAAACCCGCCTAACCCTTTAGTTTAGATTTGTATCACTCTTCCCTCCCTAGAGTTTAAAAAAAAAAAAAGGGGGGAAGATACTTGGTACGGGTGAGCAAGGACTCGAACCGGGACCACAGGCAATACATCCCCTTTAACTCCCACACACACTACCCTGCGCCCTTGGGTCTTTTTCGTTAAAGACTCAAGGGCAATTGTATTTAAGGGTGTTTTGCTCATTAAGCCTATAAGCTGTAAAAGCTTATTTTCGGGGCTTATTGAATAAGCTGTGTTGTGTTTGGTATTTTTCGTAGGACCTTTATAGTGTAAAGGATTTTTAGAAAAATTTTCAGAATTTTTTGTAAACGTTTAGTATTTTTTATAATTTAATTTAGTTAAAAGTTTATTTAATTCGTAATAAATACAAAAATTATCAAAAAAATATTTTGCTTTTTTAGAAAATTTTCTTTTATCATTCTTGTTGTCTAGGGAAAAAAATATTCAATTTTTTGATAGGGTCATTTTTTTATAATCTTTTCATCTTTTAAAGTACGGGTTCCGGGTACGGGTTTTTTGTTTTGACTCGTTTTTGGGTCAAACGAAACTATCGTTTTCGGTGTGTCTTTTTCATCCTTCGTTATTTGACCAGTAGAGTAGTTTAGATGTGAAAAATTTTCCGTAGGGTTATTTTTAAAGAATTTAGGTTTTCCCCTTTTGTACTGGAATCGGGGTTTCCGTTTTTCTTAGTTTATTTCGTAATTTTAGGTTTTTTTTCTTAAAAGTTTTAGTCTTATTGTTTATTTGGCTTTTTCAACTTCCCAAACTCATTCCTTCCTTCAAACTCAAATCTTCGTTCGTATTCGATTTTCCTTTCCTGCCTCGTTGGGGATTTACACGACCCCGGGTTAAGCTTATAACTACTTCTCGGTATCATTGATTGTTGGTTTTTACACTTCTTTATATATTTTATATTTTATTATATATTATATATATTTACGGTGTGAATCCGGCACGATCAATGCATCTACTCTCCCTAATGCTGATTTACCCATTGATCCAAATATGCCTGATTTGGAAGATGATTCTGATGCATTTTCAAGTGATGGCATATTCAATGGAGCCTATGATGATGAGAATGTGGGTGCAGTGGCTGATTTCAACAATATGGATGACACCATTAATGTCAGTCCTATTCCCACACTCAGAATTCATAAAAATCATCCAAAAGATCAAATTCTAGGAGATCCTAAGTCAGCAGTTCAAACAAGAGGAAAGATTTAAAAGGCTTCTTCAGCACAACAAGCATTGGTGAGCTACATCTCCAAACAGAATAGAACTAATCACAAAGATCATCAGAATTGTTTGTTAGCATGCTTTCTCTCCCAAGAAGAACCCAAGAACATATCACAAGCCTTACAAGATGAAAGCTGGGTTGAAGCAATGCAAGAGGAATTGCTGCAGTTCAAATTACAAAAGGTTTGGATACTTGTTGATTTGCCATATGGGAAAAAGGTAATTGGCACAAAGTGGGTCTTTAAGAATAAAGGGTTGAGAGAAGTTTTGTTGTGCAAAACAAAGCAGGCTTGTAGCACTAGGGTTTTAGAACAGGCAGGAAGGAATAGATTAGGATGAGGTTTTTGGAACCTATTGCCAGGATAGAGGGCATTCAGGTTATTTTTAGCCTTTGCACTCATACATGTGATTTAACTGTTTTACCAAAAGGATATTATAAGGCATTCATTATGGCACTATTAAAGAGGAGGTTTATATGTCCATCAACCTCAGGTTTTTGATCTTGCTCATCCACATACATGTCTATAAGGTGATTAAAGCTCTTTATGGTCTACATCAAGCTCCTAAAGTTGGTATGGAGACAATTTCTTCTTTTTTGAGGGAAATGGGTTTCAGGAGAGGTACATAGACAAAACATTTTTTTTACTTTCTTTGTTTATCAAGAAGAAAAAGAGTAACATTATGTTAGTCCAAGTATATGTGGATGACATTATTTTTGGTTCTACAAAGAAGTCTATGTGTACAGAGTTTGAAGACTGTATGCACAAAAGATTCCAAATGAGCTCCATGGGTGAACTCACTTTCTATTTGGGACTTCAAGTGACAGCAACACCTGCTAGAATTTTTATTAGTAAGGATAAGTAGGTAGATGACTTCCTTAAAGAAGTTTATTTTTTGGTCCTTCAGAACAATACATTAAACTCCTATTGAGTTAATAAGCCACTTGTCAATGTTACAGATGGTGGAGATGTAGATGTACATGTCATATAGATTTTTGATTGGCTCTCTAAATGTTTTTAACTGCATAGGCCACAGAATCATGTTTGCTGTCTGTGCCTGTGCTTGGTTTCAAGTCATACTCCAAAAAGCTTCACACTTAAATGCAGTAAAAAGGATTTTTAGGTACCTCAAACATCAACCCAAATTAGGTTTATGGTATCCTAGGGATTCCCCTTTTGAACTAGAAGCTTTCTTAGATAGTGATTATGCAGGAGCAAGTGTTGACAGAAAATCAACAATAGGTGGCTGTCAATTTCTTGGTAGAAGATTGATATCTTGGCAATGCAAGAAGCAGACTATTGTGGCAAATTCTACTACTGAGGCAGAATATGTTGCAGCTGCTAACTGTTATGGGCAAGTACTATGGATACAGAATTAGATGATGGATTATGGTTTTTAATTTCCATGAACACAGAAGGAAAGGGTAATCCTACTTATAATGAGAAGCACTATAAGTGTTATTAGATTCCTGTTGCTCTTTCTAGCGTCCAAGCATATAGAAATTCACGATTTCATTTTTATCATTGATTAGTTATGCAGAAAAAGACTTATAGAAGTTAATAAGAATCACACAGACTCTATGTTGTAGACCTTCTCACCAAAGTATTTGATTGTCACATGATTTAACTTTTGGTGGTTAGCATTGGGATGTTAAATTTGTAACCAAAATTAAGGGGAGGCCAAGATATTGTTGTATAATTTGTAGATGAATTCCAAGAATAGGAGATGGCTATGATACTTATTTGGGGTTCACTATACTCTTTGGAATAAGGATTCAAGGTTAGATGTGGTACTAAGCTTAGTTCATATTGCTGCAGACACTTTGTACTGCTAGTACCAGAATTAATACCGCTAGCGCTTTTTATGTACTGCTCAAAGATATCTACACGATGATTAGGTTTTGAATTGTGTTGCCAAAGCTAGTAATGCAGGTTGGTTTGTTTTTGAGGGCTCTTCATATGGTACTAAGTTAGTTAGTACTGCTAGTTTTAGTTAAGTTTGAGAACCAAAAAGTTAGTACCGCCAGGCTTAAAGTTGGTACCGTTAGGCAAAGTTTGTATCGCTGAATAGCCGTTGGAGAAAATACCGCTAGGGGTCTAAAGTGTAAATTGCACCATTTCTTTGATCTTGGGTTTGCTTAACCTATATAAACCCATCTCAATTGCACACTTTCTTTACCTCATATCTCTTAATCAACTCTTATTTCACAACCTAATCGTTCATCAACCAACCATTAATTCATCGATTATGGCAACTCTGGAATCATGTCCTAAGCACAACATGGTCTCTTACTCAGAAAAGACTGATAGGAATGCTGAATTTCATGAGATCATAGACTTCCTCACACGCAACTCAATTCACTATGCTCTCACTGTAAGTCTTGTAGTCTCTACTACATTTGTTGAATAGTTTTGGATGTCTGCTAAATACTAAAATAATCAACAATGTTAGGTATAGTAACTGACAAAGTAGCTGGTGAGCCTGTGATTATCATCAAGTTGATCAATAAGATGTGATCTTTCTTTTTGTTGTTGCTAATGGGATGATTTCTTTGCATAATCAGGCTATATTTGATGTTATTCAGCTAATGGGGTATGAGGGGGACCTAACTGTTTTAACTTTTAACAAATGCTTTGTTTTCACCAAGTGGATTGGGGATTTCTTTTTTACATACATGAATACTACATTAGTTCTAATGTACTTCTTGGGATCAATTTACCCAACTATTTATTACCACAGCAGTGCATTGCTTAGCCACTATTTACAGAAATATAATTTTTATAATTAATTTGTGATGGTATGATGAGACCTTGGATGCAAGAAAAAGTTTGTTGTGTTTCCAAGATTTATTTTAGTCTTTTTGGATAAACAGCTAAAGAATGTGCCTGTGCCTTTAGACCACTTCCCTAATAATGCTTTGACTAGTAAAGTTTTCTCTTTTATGGTTAAAAAGGGAAAACATTTTTTAGGGAATATCACACCTTTGTTTGAATCTATGTTGGTTCAACCAACTAAGGATGAGGGTAAAGCTTCAGAAAGACAATCTAAACCTCAACCCACACCCTCTCCTCCTCACCCAAGTGCAGACCAACATGAGACACAACCTGACCTATCTCTTAGACCTTCACCTACATTCCTATTCCTGATTCCATTCCAGAGGGTTCTGGCCGGAATCATGGAGGTCAGTCATCTAGTGATAGATCACTATCAGGAAATGAGATGGCCCTGACACTCCCAAGTGTATATGATCTTTGTGTGTCTTTATGTAAATAGGTCACAGATCTAGCTAAAGAAATTAAGCACTTGAAGGCACAGATCAAGAAGCTTAAGAAGAAAGCCAAACCTGTTATTACACATCACAAAGCTTGGATGACAAGTGTATCCGCCCAAGAATCATTGAAGAAAAAGTGAGGCAAAAAAGAGTATGTATCCCAAACTAGGGGAGAAAACCTGCAAATTGAACCTCAATGCCATATAAAGATCCGGTTTTGTGATATTGATGATGTGGATGTTAATGATGCAATAGATTATATGGAGACAGATGCTTACATGCAAAAGGGAGTTAGTACTGAAGATCAAGTTAGTACCATCAAGCCAGATGAAGGTACTGACAAGCCAAAAGTTAGTACTGACAAGCCTGAAGTTAGTACCGCTAAGCCAAAAGAAGTAGAAGTTAGTACCGACAAGCTTGATGAAGGTACTGCTGAGCCAAAAGATGGAACTTCAGATGAAAGTACTGCTCCTACAACTGTTTTCAGAGATGATGAGACCATTGCTGAGTTTTTGGTATCTATGAGCCAAAATAAGGCTAAACAAAAAGGTGTTGAGATCAAAGATGCTGAAGATTCAGATAGACCAAGGGCTACATCAACAAGATCAGTACTTACATTGAAGCCTCTTCCTAAAATTGATCCTAAAGACAAAGGCAAGAAAGTACTTGAGGAAGAAGCTGAGTCAGATGCTGAGTCAGAGGGAGTTGATGAAGCTGAAAGAAAGTTTGATCAGCTTGCTAAGGATGAAGAAATAGCCAGAAAGGTGCAAGAGGATTGGGAAGCAGAAGAGGAGATGAAAAAGTTAGCTGAGGAAGAAGCTACAAAGGCTGCTCTTATACAAGATTTTGATGATATTCAGGCTAGAATTGAAGCTGATAGACTTCTAGCTGCAAGGCTTCAAGAGGAAGAAAGAGAAACGTTTACAGTTGAAGAGAGAGCCAAATTTCTTTATGATACTATTGCTGCTCAAAGGAGGTTCCTTGCTCAACAAAGAGCTGCTGCAATCAGAAGCAGACCACCAACAAGAACTCAGCTAAGAAACCAAATGATGACCTATCTGAAGCATGTAGGAGGAAAGAAGCATGCTGATTTGAAGAACAAGAACTTTGAAGAAATACAAGTTCTGTATAAAAAGGTTAAAAGGTCTGATAAAGACTTTATTGCTATTGGTTCTGCTGAGGATGAGAGACAGATTAAGGAGATGAATGAAGAATCTAAAGACCCTAAAAAGAAGAGGGTTGTCAATGAAACTCCAAGGGAAGAAGACACAGCAAAGGTACCTGCTGAACAAGAAGTGACAGAGCAGGGTACAAAGAAAAGAAAGAGTGGTCATGTGAAGATGATTGCTAGGAAAAGGCCAAGACCACAGCCAGATGATGATAGTGATGATGAACACAGAAAATGTCTAAGGATTTTTACATTTGATAGTACCATAGATAGTAAGATTATGGAGACAAAATCTTTTGTTTCTAAGTTGCACAAGGATTCATCACTAGATGGAGATTACCTTGTTGTCTACAGAGTTAATGGGCACTTCAGGGCATTTAACTATCTAATGGAGGTACTACATATTTTTGATAGACATGATTTGTTTCATTTATATGATTTGGTGATGAAGCAGTACTCAGAAATCACACCAGAAGGTATTGAGTTGATTCTTTGGGGAGACTTGAAGATTATGATGGAATCCTCAACAGAAGAAAATAATAAATGTGATTTCTGGAACAATCAACAAGATTGGGAGATTGTTATTTGGAGACTGTATGAAGCTTGTAAAGTTTGCATGCTAGAGCTTAAGGATGGGACAGTCATCTACATGCTAGTTGAAAGAAGGTACCCTCCCTCCAAGGAATTATTGTAAAGAATGCTTGATTTAGGATTAGAGGTTGAAGAGGAAAGTACTGCTGTACTACATTTGGTAAGATTCATTAAGCAACAACTTAATGAAGAGTAATGCTGGGAATGGTAATGCTGTGAATGGAAGTGAGAAGGGTTTGGGTGTTGGCTAACCACCACACAACAAATGGTCTTCAATTTACCATGTCTAATAGACATCAAGAATTGACTAGTCCAGAAGCAAACGGCTTCTGGTAAAGACTTATCAAATCCGTTTATGATTGACAATTTACCAAAATTATATGGTTTCTCAACTCACCTGCTTACAGTTAAGAGTTGGACCTAGTCCCAAGATCCAACAGTTCTGGTAAAGACTAATCAAACTGTTGATAGCTGATTAGTTTGCTTAAAAACTATATGGTTATTAGTGCACCATGTTATGGCAATGAAGCATTGACTAGTCCAAAAGCAAACGGCTTTTGGTAAAGACAAATCAAATCCGGTGATAGTTGATAGTTTACTCTGGGATAGCCAATTCTTCATTGTAAAGAACTGGCTATCCCAGAGTAAACTGTCTACTGGTAGATTGAATAGACAAATCTGATAATGCTGGTAGTTTACCAAAACTACAAACCAACTTAGTTGGAATGTTGTTGTGTTGCTGAGAAGATATGTTTGCTGATAAAAAATGTATAACTGAAGAAGTCAAAATATCAAGATCAGATCAAGATTTTGACAAAGTTTTGGACACAACCTCCTTGTCTAAAATAATTTACACTAAAGAAACATGAAAGTTAAACAAAGTTCAACAATCATGTTTAGGGAGGATTGTTATGAATTATGCATTCCTGACATAGTACGTTTAGTACGCTTGTTGTAATTTGTACTAGAACAGTACAAACTGTTTTATTGATCAATTAGTTAGTAACCGTTAGTATAAAGTAGTTAGATACCGTTTATTAGATATGCCTGAGATATCTTAGGAAAGGATATGCATTAATCTTTAAAAACGTGTTTTGTAAAACCCATTAGGGTTTCCTTAGATCTATAAAAGAACCCTAGGCAAGTTAGTAATATAGTTCTACTCATATCAATAGTGATCAAGTAGCAATCAAATCTTTATAATCTGAAACCTAGTGCAGATTCAGGTTATAATAAAAGTTTCATTTGAGTGATTCTTAATATTGTTCTTCTTAGCAATTATGAATTAGTTCTGCATAATAAAAAGTGTTCAAATCAATGTTTCTCTTATTGTTGCTTTAAGAATATCTAAAGGCACAAACCCATTACAACTGAAAGGTTAAGAAAAATTCCAGTCAACCGATCAACAATCTTCATTATCATATTCAGGCGTCATGTATTCTAGTAGAAAGGATATAAACCTAGGATAGGGAACAACCTTTTCCCTAGTTTTCTTGCTTAGTTTGTGAATGATATCCTCCCATATTAGCTTAGCATAATCTACCTTTACCCCATTGGCCAAACAATACAAGATGGTGGCATCCTTGTTGGATATTTGGTCCATGACACCTATTTTCCCACCTAAACACTAAATGATTTGTCCCATCGGTAGCCTCCACCTAGGAGGAAGACAACTCTTTTTGAGAGTTCCCTTGGCCCCAATCTCCTCACTGTAACCTATTGTTGCAAACTATGGTCTCGCTATTGTTATGGAGGGTAGGGAAACATACAAACTTGAGTAAGGTAGGTAATGAGCCCTAAGAGCATTTCTAAAGGTGTTGATACATATGTCTCCTCTAATTTCACCTGTAGGAATGGATACCTAAATCTTAGAGTCATCTAAGGTCTTTGCAGTAGACCAAAATTCACTCAGATATTCTTTGTATTGAGTTGGGCCCCTGATAAATACTTCCTATAAACAGCATTTGGAATGAAGTCTGACACCTCCCTAAAGTATTCTGAGTTTGGGTGCGAGGGATATAGTAGTGCAACTTTATTGTTGGTGGTGAAGGCAATCTCTTCAAAGGTGAACTCAATCTGATTTGCAGGTAAGAAAGGGTTTGGGCTTTCGGGTTTGTCAAGAGTGATAGGTTCTTCTTTAGGAGTGATTTTAGGTAAAGATGGATTATGTGATGATGATTCAGCCATTATGGATAGTTAGGGTTTTGATGATTTGATCTGGTTTGAGGTGTGTGTTTTGTTTGTTCTTGATGAATTTGTGAGAGTGAGGTGTTAAATGGTTTGTTGTGATTTATATGATTGATGAAATTACAAATTTTTCTTTGAGAAATTGTAATTGTCATTTGAGGTTATAAAGTTATGGGAATGTTTAGGGTTTGTTTTCAACATGTGTGCTAAACTTTGTATTAAATGAAAGTCAGCAAAGCGTGCATCTGACACCTAAAATAGTGAACAACCATCTATTCACTGATAAAGTAGGTGAGAGAAAGATGATGAGGTCATTCTAACTTTTGGATGTCTTATATTAATATATTTTAAATTTAATAATTTCTTTGAAAAGGAAATTATTTTAATAAAATAGTATTACTTTTGAGAATCACATTTGTTTTAAAACTAAACTTGAGATTGATGTTTGAAAAAGTTGGATGATATGTGAGAAATCACATATTCTTTTTATACCAAAAATGGCCTTAAAATGATCAAATTGTGCAAATTATGCTTGTATATTGCTTGTTTTGTCATTTGTGATGTGTAGGTACGGATAATGCAAAAATCACAAGAAAACGGTCAAAACCGGACAAACACGAACACGAGAACGGATAGAGTGCACAAGAGCCAGGAGTTTTTAGCATATGGTCAACAAAAGTCAACCCTTGGTCAAACTTGGTCAACCACAAAAAGACAAAACCTTCAAAATGCCAAAAATGTCCTTAATGTTAACACAATTTCACCAAAAGTCCCAAAAACCCTAACACCGTTAGTCCATAACTAACGGTTGTTAAATGTGTTTTATTAAACCTTTACCAAAGCCCAAAAATTTCCCCGGCCCAATCCCTTTTTACACAAACCCGAGCCCAAGTCAACGTTTTCAAAGACAGGGTCAAACAAATCATATAAAAGAAAAAAAAGCGCGAAGTGAATTTACTATTCACCTTCGTCCCAACTTTACCCTACTCGAATCAAAGGGGTTAAAATCTCACTCCCATTTAATCCAACGTGGCCTAAATGATTCTAAACACCAAGCCCCAGCTCAGCATCAAAAACGTCACAATAAGAGCCTTTAATGGTCGAAGACATGACAAAGAAATGACACGCGGGATTGCGAAACAAACACATCATCTAAGAGGAAGATCAAAAAAGGAAACATTTTCACTAAACTTAGTGTAAAAAGAAGCACAGCTACTCAAAGATATGAGGATTTGCCAGCTTTGGCAATCCGTGTGATCTCATTTTGATCTAACGATACAAGAGGGTATCCAATGATTGGAAAGAATGGACGATCATGATCAAGAGGAGCGTTTAACCAACTTCAGGACCTAGAAGCATCCATCTCCTCCTATAAATTATAAGCCTTGCTCACTCACATCATATATCTAATTTTTATTTTTTTTTTTTTTTTATAGTCAATAAGTTTTTAGTAGCTTTTATGTAGATTTTAAATACACTTATCTGTAATTTTCATTTTAATGTAATTTCAATTATGTTTTTAGTCTATGTAACCTTAATTTCAATCATTGTGCTCAGCTTTTTAATCAATGAAATCTTAGTTTATTTTTCAAAATCTGTTTTCACTATTTGTGCTCTTATATTTCAAAAGCTCTTATAAACTGTTCATAAGCTCATACTACTCTTAAGCTACTAAAAGCTCATCATATACTTGAATTCTAACAGAAATGGATGGCTGCTCATAAGAATTCAAGTAGTAATAGTTCCTGAAGTCAGGAGTTAGGATTAGAGTATAATATTTGTAAATAACTTAAGCTTTTAAGCTCAATATTGAGCAATTACCTCTGTTTTAGCTGTAGGTAAGAGGTACACTTTCCTTACATTATTAAGTTCTTTGCTATCTTTAATTTTCTAGCTTATCTGTTTACTTTTAGCTTAATTGTGCTTATTGCTAGCTTATCATAGTTAAAATCTGCTTAATCTTGCTTATTATTTTTGTTTAATGTCTGATAAAGTTACTTATTAGCTTAGATCTTAGTTTGCTTGTTATTTTATAAAAACTGTCAAAAATACTAAAAAAGAGTAGCATAGTATTATAGCTTTTAGTTTTGGCTTATTTGTTTGCTTAATCTATTCATTAGTTTTTAAAACTATTTGTTATCTGGTAGTTGAAACTATGAGCCTTAAAGTCTAAGCTTCATAAGCTAAAAAAGATTTTAAAAGAATATAAGGGGGTGTTTAGTTCAAGCAGTACTAACTTGAGTTGAGTACTAAGCTTGAAGGCCCTTTTGTCCTTAAATTCCTTTTGAAATATAATATTTTAGGCTTATAAGAAGTAGTGATTTATTGCTTGGTTAGTTTAGTTCTATTTTAATCAAAGTTATTAATAGTAGATAAGATCTGTTAGGCTTAGTTCATTTAGCTTAGCAATTTAAGCCCTTGTCTGTTTAAGCTATTGAAATAGCTCACTTAGCTTGTGTTTTGGTGTTTTATAGAAGTAGAATCCAATTCCTTAGCCTGCATCTTGTTTTGAGTTTTTGATGTCAACTACATCAGCAACAAAAATAGCCAAACAACCTTTTTCAATCTCAATTTTCAGAGGGTTAAAATAATTTTTAGGTCTTAATTTTTAGAATAAAAGTAGTTTGTAGGTTAAGATTAATTTGTTTGAACTTATTTTTCAAAATCCAGCTTATTTAGCCATCTGATTTTAAGCTTCAAGTTTGCAATTTGTCTTTTCAAATAAAAAAAACACTCAGTACATGCTAAGTACATAAGCAATTTTCATTTAGCTTTTTCATTAAGTATTTGAATTTCAAATTACTTTTCAAAAGTTGTTTTAAGAAGTTTTTAGGTAAAGTTTTAAGGTGGTATAAGCCAAAAGGCCATAAGGATCTTTTAGCTTATTGAAAAATAAGCTCAAAGTTGCCTTAAGGGACTATTTGGTTAACAGTTTGTACCAAAAAGCTTATTTGTGATTTTCAGCTTATAGGTTTAGTTTTCTAGCTTAATTTATGTTTAATCTAGCTTATTAGGTTGATATTTAGAGTTCATAGCTTATTAAGGTTAGGTTTTAGCTTAATTAGTCTTTTCATTAAAAAAACAAAAACATAAAAAATCAGCATAAGTAGCTTTTTCACTTAACTTTTTCAGAGCTTATTTGAATTTCAAAATGTATTTTGTTTATAGTTTTAAAAAGCTTATTGGCCAGTCTTTAAGCTGGTATAAGTTAGATTTTCATAAGGTTCTTTTTGCTTATCTAAAATTAAGCTCAAAAGTTGTTGTTTGTCTGTTTGTTAGCAGTTTTAATATAAGAGTTTTTTAGGATTTTTAGCTTATAGCTTATTCTTTCTGCTTATTTCTAGTTTAAATTAGCATATTAGGTTAGTTTAAAGTAGTTATAGCTTATTTTGTTCATAGCTTAGCTTATTTAAGCTTTTTGGAGTTTCCTTAGTTTTAATAAAAAGCCTAAAGCATTTTTTTTTATAAACTATCAACTTTTAGCTTATTTTCTAGCTTATAGCTTAAGTTTCAAAAGTAGTTTCTTTTATAAAAGTTGTTAGTTTTTAGCTTTTCTATAACTTTGTTTTTATAAGTTTTCAAAATAAAAAAACAAAAAAAACAAAAGGCCACAGTTTCGAACCTTTGACCTCTTGCCTTACACACACACGTCCCTAGTACACACACACTTACAAGCTGCGCCCTTGGGTCTTTTTCAAACAAACTTCCCCTTAGTTTTCCTTTATACACATTTTCTTTTCCTTTCAAAAATATAAGCCGTAGCTTAATTACAACTTATTAGGGCTTATTTGTCTAGCTTATTTTTAGTAGTTATTTTTATAAAATCAGTCATTTTATTTTACACATTTTATGATTTTTCCATATTTTTAGAGTTTTATTTACTATTTTAAATCATTTTTCTTTGTTAAAAACTTTAAAAAGTCATAAAAAATAGAAAAATAATCAAAAAAATATAATTCTTTTTTCTGAAATTTTCTTTTATCATATTTTAGGCTTAGGATTTAAATTTACTTTCGTAGGGTTAATATTTTGTAATTTAACTTTTTAAATAACCGGATTTGATCCCCGTTCTCGTTTTCTTCGTTTTTAAGCTTTAATCACCCTCGTTTTAGTATTTCCTTAGCTTTTACTTATTATCTAGTGAATTAGGATTAGAAAAAGCTTAGAAAATCATTTAGGGTTTAATTTTAGTGTACTTGCTAATTTGTCGCATTTTTCTTAATACCTGTTAACATTTTATTGTAGTTATTTTTAATGTGCCCATTATTTTGCTCACTATTCAGGATTTTAGAAAACAATCACTTCGAACCAAATCAAGTCATTGTCCAAATACAAACGTGGGTCCATTTCATAAAGTCTTAGGAATACGCGACCCGGTAAATCACTTACCGCTTAACGTAGAATAATTGCCGTAGATTTTTCTTACTACCTTTGTCCTCAAGGGTAGTTTAGGAATTTCATAATCGTTATATTATTATACTTATTATAAAATTTATACACCACTGGACTAGGTTTAGGTTTGGTATTATGTTATGCTGAACAGTTGTAATCTTCATCATCATTAATTTTCCAGCGAAGGCGACAAAACCCCAAATGCTCATGCAAATCCATGATGAGACTTATTGATTAGCTATAGTTACTTCACTCGAGAGACATCTAAAGAATTAGATAAAATCATTTTATAAACTGAACTGAAGAAAATAAATCAGTTTTGTTCAGTTCTTGACTTGACCAATATATGCGCTCTAGCGAAGGCGACAAAACCACACATGCTCATGCAAATCTATGAATGAGACATATGTGATTGCTCAGTTACTTCACTTAAGCAAGTTAAAGGTTATATGCAAAAACTAAACTGACATTTAACATATGAAAGTTTGTTAAGTTTTGGATGAAAGCGCTAAAACTTTAATTTTCTTCAATTAGTACTGAAGCTTCAGGCGTTGAATCAATGTTCAACATACCTAGTTCAACAATCAATCTTTTAAAAGTTGGCTCTTCTAGAGGCTTGGTGAAGATATCAACAAGTTGATATTGAGTGGGAATGAAATGTAATTCAATGTCCCCTTTTAGAATATGATCTCTGATAAAATGATATCTAATATCAATATGCTTTGTTCTTGAGTGTAGAACTGAATTGTTTGAAATTGCAATAGCACTTGTGTTATCACAAAATATGGGTACCTTTTCATAATGATATCATAGTCAGTGAGTTGACTCTTCATCCATAATATGTTGGCACAACATCCAGCATCAGCTACATATTCAGCTTCAGCTGAGGACATAGGTACAGATTGCTATTTTTTAGTACTTCAGCACACAAGTTTGCCTCCTAGCAACGGACGACACCTGAGTGCTTTTTTCCTGTTCCATTGCATCTAGCATAGTCAATTCAGTTATGCCTTTAAGTCAAAAACTAACATTTTGGATACCATAGACCAAGACTAGGAGTACCTTTTAGGTACCGGAAAATTCTCTTAACAACAATAAGGTGGGATTCTTTAGGATTTGCTTGATATCTTGCATAGAGATAAGTTGAGAATTGAATGTCAGGTCTGCTTGCAGTTAGATACATTAGTGATCCAATCATACCTCTATATTGAGTCTCATTTATAGCTTTTCCACTAAGATTAGGTCCTAAGTTGTTAGGGGGTACCATTGGAGTTTTTACTGATGAACAATTTATGTTATACTTTTTTAGCAGATCCTTGACTATTTTTCTTGGTTGATTGAAATGCCTTTTTTAGATTGCTTAATCTGAAATCCAAGTAAACAGGTGAGGACACCCATCATGCTTATTTCATATCTTTAAGTCATCAGTTTAGCAAACTGTTTGCATAGTTTTATGCTGGTGGACCCAAAGATAATGTCATCAACATAGATTTGAACCAGAATCACACCAGTTTGAGTTTTGTAAACAAACAGAGTGTTGTCTATCTTACCTCTTACAAACTTTTGTTCAGTAAGAAAGGTTGAGAGAGTTTCATACCATGCTCCTGGAGATTGTTTAAGTCTGTAAAGGGCTTTGTCCAATTTGCATACATGGTTTGGGAACTCATTGCTCTAAAAAACTATAGGTTGTTTGACATAAACTTCTTCTTTTAGTTTACTATGAGAAATGCACTTTTGACATCCATTTGATAAACAGTGAAGTTCATGTATGTAGCAAAGGTAAGAAAGATTCTAATTGCTTATAGTCTTGCAACTAAAGCAAAGGTTTTATCATAATCCATGTCTTCTTGCTAATTGTAGACTTGAACTACAAGTCTTGCCTTGTTTTTGATGACAATTCCAGTTTCATCCTTTTTATTTCTGAAAACCCATTTTGAGCCAATTATGGTTTTGCCATAAGGTGCAGGAACTAATGTCCAGACTTTGTTTCTAGAAAATTGGTTTAGTTCATCTTGCATGGCATCAACCCGTCCCACGTGTTTTAGTGCTTCAAAGACCTTTTTAGGTTCTTCTTCAGAAAGAAAATCTACAAAGAGACATTCATGAGTTGAACCAGCACTAAGTTCTTTGGACATTGCTCTTGTGAGCATTCCAGCTCCTAGATTACCAATGATATTGACCATCTTAATGTGTTTGTCCTGAGACCATATGTCTCGAGGAGTTGTGTGACCATGGATGGAATAGATAATAAGGGATTTGGGATTGGAATTGTATTTTGTACTAAAGTATCCTCTTCATTTGGAGAGGATACGTGTTTAGGGATCTGAATGTCTTTAGTGTTTAGGAGATTATCAATGAATTGTTCATCATTGGTGTGATTGGAATGTTCAGACAAATCATCATTTAAGATTTCATCAGTCTAAGCAGATTGATCATTTTGATCAGCTTGATCATTTTGGTCAGATGAAACTTCAGTTTCAAGGACAACTGGTTCAGGACATTCATAGGGTTCTATGAAGGACACATCATTGCTGTTTGTTTGATACATTTGAGAAGGTTCATAAGGATGAAGATATTTATCAAATGGATATCTTCCAGTTTTAACAATGTTGATGTTGTTAACTGAAGGTCATGAGAATTTGATAGCATCGGGGCTTTCATCAAATGATGTGCTATGTTTCTTTAGTTTGTTGTCTTTTA
>BQNB010012880.1:25193-65860 GCA_026074375.1 Tanacetum coccineum
CAAGGAGTGACAAGGATGATTTACTTAGTGTGCAAGGAGAAGAGGTGGCATTTTTCTTGGTGCCCAAGGTTATGACGAGGCTAGGGGTGACAAGGAGGTGATAAGTAGCTTACAAGGAGCTTATAAAGGTGCTTGTAATGTGTGGTGTAGGTTTAAACTAGTTTAGAACAAGGGTTTAAGGTGCACGGGTTTGATTAGGGTTGCGGGTTAAGGTTAGGGTTTAACCGAGTTAGGGTTAGGGTTTAAGGTTAATTAGGGTTTAGTTTAGTGTTTATGATTAGTGTCTAGGATTAGGATTAAGGTTTAGTGTTGATTTAGGTTTAAGGATTAGGGTTTTGTATAGAGTTTAGGATATTAGGTTTTTAGATCGAATTAGGGTTTATGATTTAGGGTGTTTAAGGTTTAAATGTGTTGCTTTAGGTACTAGTAACTTGAGTTAATGAGTTTGTATGAAAACTAGAATGAAAATGGTAGGAAAATGAGCTAGTTTGAATTTATGCTTTATTAGTTTATACATTAAGCTAAAATGAGTTGTACCTTGATTTAAGAGGGTAAATGTAATTCAAATATTGTTCATGGTAACTTGTACATATGCTTTATAAACTTGTACATTTATTTTGTATGTAAACATTACATATAATTAGGGTTTTGATATAAACGTTTAACGTTTAAAGTTGTTTTGATAGAATGTCATGGGAAGTACGTTAAATAGATAACGTATTTGGTAAAAATGATATTAAAACATTGACTTGACATATTAGGATGTTTACATGATATAAACATAGTTATAGTTGGCATTAGTTGTTGCGTGAGCTCGTTCACTTTGGTTATGTAAACAATGTTACATAATGGAATGTGATAAAACAAAAAATTTCCCCGTACAAAGGTGATCATAATATAATAGGTAGATATTACATTGATGAAAATTTCAGGTTGTTATATCAACATTAGTTATTGTAGCAGCACTAACTGGAATTGTAACTGCATCAGTCACAGCAACTGCTTCCTCAACAATATTTCTCTTCTCACCAGCTTTATCAGTAACTTAACTTTTAATAACCACTTCATCACCATCTAAGTCATGTACTCCAAACATATCTGTATCAGCATCAAAATGAGTACTATCAAAGATAATTCCTTCATCAGCATCAATATCATCAATTTTCCTTCCTTGTTTGGATGCATCCTCCTGATCACCTAAACTAGCTTCATCAGAGGAAATCACTCTTGTAGATCCCAACCTTGTATAATCTTTTGAGCTTATGAGTTCTTGACCCTCCTTTCTTCTCTAGCTTCTTGACTCTCAGTTTTAAACTTGTAATCTCCTGAGCTTGAGCAGTCTTTGTGTTCTCCAGGTCAAGCACTCTTTGTTGCAATTTGGTATAAAAATCTATCAATTCCTTAAGTTGCATACTAGCCTACTCATTAACATCCTCATCTGCTGCATTTGTAGGATCACTAGGCTGAGGTACCTCAGTGTCCTTTCTCTTAGGCCTCCTAGATTTTTGTTTCTTTTGTGGTTGAGATGATGAAGGTTGAGTAATGATGGGTGTGTGATGGGGATTAGTTGGCATTGCTGAATCTTCGCCTATTTCTTCTTGAGCTTGAACCACCATTGTTGAAAATAATGGTGTTACTCTACTAGAAAAGTCTTTTCCTTGCCTTTTCATGTTAGCAAAAATCTTCTTTGTGTGAGAGGGTGCAATATAAGTCCTGCTGTGAGTTTCCATCTCTTCTAGTTGATTATCCAAAAAGACTTGTACAAACCTTAGATACATCAAGAATTTACCAGCATTATCCAAGTTCTTCACCATACTTTTAAAAATATACTTGGAAAAGTTAAACTTTTGGTTTGTGGCTAAACAGATAATTGTAGAAGCCATAGTGCTACTAAATTCATTCCATGCAGTAGTCTTAGCACTTAGGCATTGCAAAATAGTATGAATATGAAATTTCCATTGGGGAGAGAAGAATGCTTTATAGAATGTAAGCTTTTGTGAAAGTTTTTCATACCTCATGAGTGAAAGCTATTCAATGATAGTAGCATTGGATAGACAATCAATACCTTCAACATCTTCTAGTTGAGATCCCTTCTCACAGTTGATTCAGTTATGACTATCTTCTTCCTATCCACTAGGGCTTGTAACTGTACTTCCCCATTAATAGTTTTAACCTTGACAGTAGCCCAGAATTGTTCAATACACGAAGTATATATAGTGGGATTAATGGTTAAATCATATCTTATAGAACTTGCATTCAGAAAATCCACTATCTGCTCAAACCCTTCACTTTCAGCGGATTTAGTCAAAAACGCGACCAAATTATGTGAATCAACAAACTTTAGGGTCGTCATTGTGATGGATTTTGACGATGAATGATGAAATTGAGTTAGGGTTTATGATTAGAGAGTATATGAATGAATGAAATCGATTAAATGAGTGAATGAAACCTTTAATTAAAGTATTAATGAAAATACCCTCAACAGCATTAACGTTCACCAGCAGTTGTAAGTTATGCCTAAAAGCATTAACTTTTCACAGCAGTAGTAAGTTTATACCTAGCAGCATTAACTTTCCCCAGCAGCAGTAAGTTTATACCTAGCAGTATTGTTAGCCTCAAAATATTGAGTCGAATAAGAAGTTCATTCATTATGAATATTAGGTCTCGGTCTTTATTTATGTAATGTTGTAATAGGCTAGAAGGGTAAACGGGCTCGTGAACGTAATCTAATCTTGTACTAGTTCTGGACTAAGGTCCATTGTAATCCCGAGCCCGGCCCAAGTCAAACACCATTCGGCCCAACAAAGCCCATGTGGTGTAAGTATAAATACCCCTCTCCAAGTGTGGAGAGGGTGTTGGTTCTCTTTGTATTTTTCACATACTAGTAATCAACCATTCTCTACTTTCTCTCTCTTGTTTCTCTCTTTAAAATTCTTATCATTCTTCTCCTTTCTAATTTTTCTTGATGACTTGTAATCAATCTCAGATTGCACCCGAGCGACAAAGGAGAGTGTACGTACAAGTGCGCTTATCCTTAGCGTTAGAAGAGAAGTCTTCTAACATTTGGTTTTTCAAAAAAGTTTAACACAATTTTTCAAGAATTTCTCAAATGACAATTCATAATCTTTTAAAATTGTGTGTTCAACACTCCAACCCTCATCAATTATCACACATCTCTCTTTTTGTTTTTCAACTCACAAATTCTCTCAGTTCTTTTTCTCACTAAACCACTCTATCTGTTTTTATCACACCCAGCTCTCTTTCTGTTTTTCAACTCACAAATTCTCTTAATTCTTTTACTCACTAAATCACTCTGTCTATTTTTATCACACATCTCTCTTTCTTTTTTTATTCTCACTATTTTCATAATCAAGACTTTAAAGATTGAGCATTCCAATACTAGCAATCAAATATTGAAATCTACTTACATCAAATGCTTTTGTAAGCAAATCTGCAACATTATTGTCATTATGAATCTTGATCATTTGAATTAGCTTCTTTTCATTGGAATCTCTGATAAAGTGATGTTTAATCTCAATATGCTTTGTTTTTAATGAAAACAGGGTTCTTAACTATGCATATAGTACTCTCATTATCAATATAGATCTTTGTATACATAAAGTTATACCCATAATCAAGCAATTGATTTTGAATCTAAAGCACTTGGCCACAACAACTTGAAGCAGCTACATATTCAACCTCTGTTGTTGAGTTAGCAACCACAGTCTGCTTCTTGCACTGACATAAAATATTGATAACCTCCTGTTGTTGACTCCTATCCAAGGCTTGCCTCCAGCATAATCACTATTAGTGTATGCTACAAAATCAAAAGGTGAATCTTTTAGATACCAAAGGCCCAATTTTGGTTGACCTTTTAATACCTAAAAATTCTTTTTCACAGCATGAAGTGTAACACTTTTGGGTGACTTGGTATCAATTCCACAGGCACCGCTACAAAACAAATATCAGGTCTTGAAAAGTAAGATACATCAATGAACCAATCATTGACACTATATTGATAACATCCACATTGTGTGGGGTGATTGGGGGGCCTTCACGCAGCTTTATCCTTGAGTCAAGGCTTTTGAGTTTTCCAAGTGTGTAGCTTGCTGTCTTGACATCAGTAAAACCAAATTTCTTTAAAATCTCAGTCACATACTTGTCTTGACTGATAAAAATCTCATCCTCCTTCTGCTTTACTTATAGTCCTAAGAAGAATGGATGTACACCCATAGAACTCATTTGAAACTTCTTATGCATCATCTTTTCAAACTCTGTGCATAATGAAATTCTTGTAGAGCCAAATATGATATCATCTACATACACTTGAAATAATAGAATATCACCTTTGTCCATTCTGATAAACAAAGTCTTGTCTATCTTTCCTCTCTGAAACCCATTGTCTAACAAATAAGTTGCCAATGTTTCATACCAGTCTCTAGGAGCTTGATGCAATCCATAAAGTGTCTTTTCTACTTTGTATACTCTGTCAGGGAAGTCTGGATTTCAAAATCCTGCGGTTGATAAACATAACTTCCTCATCATCTTAACCAGAAACAAAAGCACTCCATGACATCCATACCAGATACACCACAAAGTCTTTAAATGAGGCATAGGCTAAGAATAGCCTAATTGCTTCAATTCTGGCAACAAGGGCAAAGACTTCATCATAGTCAATCCCTTCTTATTATGTGTACCCTTGAGCAACAATCTTGCTTTATTTTTAATCATAATTCCTCTTTAATCCTTTTTATTCCTAAAGACCCATTTAGTGCCAATAGCCCTTTTTCCATTTGGTAAATCCACTAAAGTCCAAACTTCTTGTAGCTTGAATTATAGAAGCTCTTCCTACATAGCCTCTATCCAGCTTGGATACTTTAATGCGTGAATTACCTTTTTGGGTTCTTCTTGTAATAAAAAGCAAGCAAACAAGCAATTTTGAAAGTCTTTTTGGTTTGTTCTTTGCTGAACAGAACTAAACAAACCATGTTCTTCCAAATTATTTGTCATTCTTCTTGTTTGAGGTGCTGAATTCAAGTCTCCTAATAAGTTGGTTCAACTGATGTCTTTGTGTATTCTGTATTGGAATAGACTGACAGCAATAAATGCATCCTAATGTGTTTCATTGTTAGCCTCTTCAACAACAACCTTTTATCATCATCTGAATAAACAATATCTTCCAATTCAGGCATATTTGGATCATTTGGAAGTTTAATGCTTGTTTTTGCACCAACATCATTAACTTCATTTGTGCTAGCAGCATTAACAGTGTTTGTGCTGTTAACACTATCCTCCTCCTTTTGATTATTACTTTTACTATCTTTACTTGAATCACTACCTTTTTTTCCTGGTTCTTCAGTAACCTTCTTTTCATCATCTCCTAAAGGTTTGAATCCATCATCAGGAGAAATCTTTGATTTTGAGAGAGAGTGATCAACAGATCCTTAATGTAGCAAAATGTAATCTTTTCCAGTATTGTCCTCCATTCTAGCTTACCTGCATCGTACACATCCTGCATTACCTATAAACTAATTTCCCTGCAATAAATGGCTTATAATTCCATTGAGCTTTGTTAGTGCATCAATATCAAAAAGGCCAAAAAATCTGGTCACTTCCTACAATATTAGGTGTAGTCTCACTGAAATTAGACATCATGTCTCTTTAAACTATCCTATTCTACTATTGAAACTCTAAATTGCTTTATCATTTTGGGATTGATACCCAACAAAGAATCCTTCATCAGCCTTACCGTGAAACTTTCCTAAGTGATCTTTGTATTGAGAATTATAACAACACCTAAAGGTCTCATTAAGCCAAAGCTGGTTTTCTAACCAAAATAAGTCATAAGGGGTCTTGTTATGAAGGCTTAAGTTACTAATTACCCTATTATTGCACATAGCATGCAGTATTAGCTACTTCAGCCGTTCATCTTCGCATTAGTAGTAGCTTAGAATCAGCTAGCATTGTCCTAGCAGCCTTAATTAGTGTTCTATTTTTCCTCTTAGCTACTCCATTTTGTTGAGGAGTTCTAGCTATACTAAATTCTCTCTTAATACCTTTTTATCTTCACTAAACAATTCAACTCCTTATTCTTGAACTCAGTTCCATTATCACACCTAATTACCTTAACCCTTTGATCTATTAGAATTTCTAACTCCAGTTTATAAAGGACTTAGAATGCCACCTAGTTCTCATTCCTTAGTAGCTAGAAAGAAACGCCTAACTAAACCAACTGTAATGCATACTGTGACAACAGATAATACATCTTGTTCATTAAGCTTTTTACAATGTTTAGACCAAACAAATCCATTGCAACCTATGTAAAGGTTGGCTGATTGAAAGTACTGTTTGACTTACAAGAAGCTTAGTTTTGCTTTCCCCTTTTGACAAAGCCAACACAGGTTTTATTAATTTCAAAAAGTCTTAAAGGTAAACCTCTTACAAGATTTCCCTTAACCAGTTTATTCATAGTTTTGAAATTTATGTGTCCAAGCCTTCTACGCCAAAGTTTTAGATTATAGATGTGGCTTTTTTGCAAAGAGACAGTTAGACCTCCTTAGGAACAATATTCTTTAAATCACACTAACACATATTGTTCTTTGTCTAGGAACTTTAAGTAAAAAAAACCCATGACTTTCATCAGTTAACTTAAAGTTTCGAGACAAAATACTACATTCGGGTGTCATTAAAAGAAACACTAATTCTTTTTGTCACACATTTGGGTGAGACATTAAAGAGGTAAAACTATAACTCTCTCATAAATACACATTCTCAAATCTAAATTAACCAATTTTGATTGTACCATCTTTCTTGTGAATTTTTCCCTCATTTGGGGTCACCTCCAAAGCAATATATCCTCCATTAATTTCTTCAAAGTTAATAAGATATGACATGTTCCTTGTTATGTGCCTTGAGCATCCACTGCCAATCACTCCTTGGTCCTGTAAATCCATTTATGGATTGCCCTCCACATGTGGTAAGAAAATCAGTTTCTTTTAAGGACCCAAGCCATCACTGACTTAGATCTGTCTTGTGCATCAATATAATCAAACCTTTTTAGGATGGTTGATGCACTATTGTGTTTAGAAACATGGTCTATTAATTTAGTCTTTGGTTTCCAAACCTAACAAGCTGAGGCCTTAACAGCATTAACCTGGTTTCCCTTAACAACATTAAGTACTGCTTTTGGCTTAGCAGTATTAACTACTGCTTTTGGCCTAGCATTATTAACATTCTTACCACTAACAGTATTAACCCTCTTATTAAAATTACTATTTTTAGTTGCTATTTTATTATTAATGGGCCTTTTAAAAGTTGAATGTGCTTTATTAAAAACATTTGTCATTGGTCTTGCACTATTTACTGTTGTTCTGGGTTGAGCAGTATTAACTGGTCTAGCAGTAGTAAGTGATACTAGGCCAGCCCTCATTAATGCTGCTTCTGGAACCTTGTTCCTTTTAGGACTGGGGTGAGTCATTCTAGAAAATTGTGGTTGATTCACCCTTTGAGTAATAGTGACCACAACTGGGTTTTACCATCTTTTTGTTATTAAATGGTCTCTGATGTTATCACATTATACTACAAGTGATCAAACCGTCCACATACACATAACAAGCTTTGTTAAAACATCTGAAAATTACTTTTAGTCTCTAAGACATCGTATTATTTTAGTTTCTTTGATTGCCTCTAGGAGATTTCCTAGGAGATTTTATTGCTCTTTAGATTTAACAAACTCTATTTTAGCAAAACTAGACTTAACTTTTTTCTTCTTTTTCTTAGCCTGAGGCACATCTTCTTCCTCACTATTAGACACCCAATCCTTAATAATTAGAGCACCATTATTTTTCCTAACTGCCTTAGGCTTGTCTGCACTACCCCCCCCCCCCCCCCTCCCGCCTTAACTTCATTAATTCTCAACTACATGCTTCTTAACTGCAGGACACTACCTATAAGCTCATTCCACAAACTCTTCTAGACCAGAGAAATGACAAATCAAGTTTCGGAGGCTTAAATTTCCTGTATAGAGAATGTGAAACAACATTATAAACCCTAAACCTGTTTTCTTACTTATCACTATCTGACAGTCAGTAGTTTGCTTAAGTTATTTAGATGAATTCCTCAAAATATTTATACTGTTAGCTGAATTTTATCTTTTGTTTGAGCCAATTCCAACTTTCTCCTAAGCTCCGTATGGCTTGCTTCTTTTAATAAATCTCCACGTTTAAGACTTGATATCTCGTCATAAACGAGACTCATTTTTTCTTATAAACTAGAAGTCTTGCTTCTATAGACTCTAAACCTGATTTATAAGTAATAACATTTAACTTAGATGTCCTTAAGTCTTTTTAACATTTGTTTATTTTGTTCTTTAAAAGAAGTTTTAACATTCTCCTAACAAGATGATGAGCATTTGAATTAGTAGATTAACCATCAGAGTTAAACTTGTAGAAGATAAGCCCATAAAGTGCAAAGTTAGTTGGACCTTCTTCTGCTTGATCACTCCAATCATAATCACCAAGACCATCACATGAAATCAAAGCATTAGAAGTAGTTGTCTCTATTGGCACAAACCTTCTTATATTCTCCCTATTCCTGTTTTCTTAGTTCCTTGTAGCCCTGCACTCCGTTGTAAAGTGTCCCCTTTTATGGCAGTTGTAACACTCCACCTTGGAACTTTCAAACCCTATGGTCCTTTGTCCAATTAACATAAGCTTTCTTCATGTTCTTCAAGAACTCCCTTGCCCTCATTGTAGCATAGGCCATCTGCCACTTTAAATCCATCTCTTCTAAATCATCAGATAATATTGTTTGTCAAGTTCCTCATTGTCAAGTTATGGACTGTTTGGTTGACTTGCAAAGAAAGCACATAAAACAGCATGACTCAGGTTATTAATTTTTGTTGAGTTAACAGCAGTAGCTTGAGTGCTAGCAGTTGTAGCACCATGAGCAGTATTAACTACTCCATTTGTACTGCTGGTGCTGTTTAAGAACACAAAGGCTACGTTTTGTATATTTGTGCTTGAGCTTGATGTTCCTTTGACCTCTGGTTCATAGATCTTCAGGTTGTTATAAAGATCATCTAAGCCTAATGTATCTATCTCAGGCTTATTCCTCCACATAATAATATGTGTGTTCTATTCTGGTGACAGACTTCTTAAAAAATTCTGATTCACATCTTCTTGTGAGATACATTCACCATGAATCTCCAACTGACTAGATAAAGCGTTTGAGCCCTATTCCAAGTTTGATCTAATGACCTCTAAGCAGATGCTTAAAATCTCTTTCATACTGCTGCTTTAAAAGATTCCTCTAAGTCTTTTTAGTAGCAGCATTCCCTCCAAACCTCTTCTCAATAGCCTGCATCAATAACTTGGCATCTTTGATGGAGTTAAACTTCAATTGATGTTCATTAGGGATACCTATTAATAAAGTACTTCTTGCCTTCAACTCTAACCTCCTTTGTGCCTTTTCTTCAGCAGTTGAAGGAGCAATTATAGTCTCAACACCTTCCACAAGTTTTGCTATTGGAGGTGCATTACCATTCTCTATGACTTCCCATAGAGAATAATCAACCATATGGATGTAATATTCCATCCTCATCCTACAAAGTTCATACTTACCTGGTTTGAGCATAGGCACTTTTAATGCAGCCACCATATGTACTGAGTCTTGATCCGTATCTTCATAGCAAAGTTTCTCAAAGCAACATGCTCTGATACCACTTGTTGATCCCACTTCAATGGATCTTGAACTCCTTAGGTTGTGTAAGGTTTAGTTATGCAAGATAAATCCTACACAACTTATGATAGAAACTTTGTTTGATAATACTAAAGATTATGCGGAATCTAATCTTTAATATAAGAAGAATTCTTTAATGAAACAATAATTCTAATAAACACACAGATAAATAAACAAAAGCTTCAATATATTAATACGAATACTCTAACTAGTATTAAGGTTACAAAACCTTGAAGCTATGACAGTTCTATGAATGACTTGTTTTTGGTACATAGAACTCTATACCCTAAAATCTCCTTTTATACACCAAGGAGTCCTAATGGGATTACAATATTTTCCTAAGTTATCATTATCTTCTAAACAAATAACTTATACGTATCTTTTACAAAAATATCTCATACATATCTCATAAGCAATCTTTATCTTTTCTCTGAGCAGTCTTTATCCATTCATTGATAGTAGAAACTCTTTTAGCAGTCTTAATTCTTTCACTAAAATTATAACTTTTGTACTGGCAACATTAACTCTTAACAAGCAGTAGTAACTTATACACCAGCAACATTAACTGTGTACAAGCAGTAGTAACTACTTAGAATATTTTCTTCAATCTTCACCAGCAGTACTAACTTTACTCTAGCAGTACTAACATATACTAGCAGCAGTAACTAGCAGTACTAATATACACTAGCAGTACTAAGTTACACTAGCAGTAGTAACTATGAACTAGTAGTACTAACTACTTAGCATATTTTTCATTAAAGTTAATGATTCAGCTAGTAACACAAACCTTAGTAGTAGTAAATCTAAGATCATCAAGAAGACTTTTAATCCTAACAATGACTATGCCAGGGAAGCCATGACGGGGATTGAATCCCCGACTAATTTTTCTAGCAACAACACCAGGCCCACAACGTTTTTAGTCAACGAAAACGTTGGCTGGTTAATTCTTTTCCCCGCGACATGTCGGCATGGAAAGTTTATAAGATTAACAAATTAATTATTTAATGCGGTTGTCGTTAGACTTCAACAAGAAGTATTACAACTCCCTAGTGTGACACCTCACAAATTTCCAATCAATATTTTAGCCGTTTTCGTTTGATAATTTGAATTTTTGACGTTTCGTTTAATTTCTACGTTTAACCAGGAAGTTGTTCCGTTATTTACTGAGAATCATTGCCGGAAGTGATCCGTACATCCAATCATCGTAGTCTTTCATCAGTAGACGCATTTTTACATTTTTAAATGATATTTGAAATTTCAATAATTTTCGTAGAGCCGTTATTCATTTTTCGTTACTTGGTTGATTGATTTAATTAATAACTTATACTTGTGCATGAAACCTTGGAAATTAAATCAAAGCATCCACTATGTCCCTAGAATTATGGAGACCAAATTGCTCTCCCCTCCTTGGCTAGTATACGTCCAAACCACCAACACACACACTTGGGATACCATTTTGAATTTTGAAATCAAATGAAACATATTTGCCACCATGTGACTAGTACTTGTACACACTAAGACCTCATTGGAAGATCAAATAGGTCCCTCTTGCTTCTTTGTCTCCTAGCCGACGCATACATCAACAAAGAGTCCCGCCTTATACCTCTCTTATAGTTTGTTCACAATGGGTGAGCCGATTTTGCAATTGACTAATGATGTATTTAAGAAAAACTTTTAACTCTCAAAGAAAACAAGTTTCATAGTTTAATGTCCGTATTTATTTGTCTAAAACCAAGTTTTACAAATAACAAATAACATGTCACTAGGAGTATATATTTATGTGTGTAATTTAACAGACAAACTTAAACCAAGTTTCTCTTTAAGTATTAGTCCGTTTAGAGTTTCAAAAAAAACCTTTTGCATATAGTTATAAGTCACAAGGAGTATAAGCACATAAGCATATAAACAGACAAAAAAGGGGATGAGGTGAAGACAGACTCTATAATTGAAAGCAGTAAATCACATAATGCCCCGAGGTCTCACATGAGTCTTCCCCAAACGAAGAACCAAAAGACTCTCACTAGGTTTTCTGCTAAAGTACCAAGATCGCCACATCCATCTATTACATGATTGCATGAGTCTTGAGGCCGGGATGATGAAAAGAATAGAAGACTTAAAACTCTTAATTAACTTTTAATTTTAAATCTATTCTTATTCAATCTATATAAACTAGCAATAAAGCAAGATTCTAGGTTTTTATTTATTCTTTATGGCAAAAATTGCATATTGTTGTCATAATTTTTAGTCAAAATAATAAATAAAAGTTTTCTCATACAGTTCTAGTGTGTTTTATAAGTGTGTAACTGTTAGGATTAAAAGTCTTCATGACGAGTTGAAGTTACTACTGCTAAACAAAAGTTAGTGATGTTCATTAACTTTAATGATAAATATGCTAAGTAGTTAGTACTGCTAGTGTAACTTAGTGCTGCTAGTATATGTTAGTACTACTAAAGTAAAGTTAGTACTGCTGGTGAAGATTAAAGAAAATATTCTAAGTAGTTACTACTGCTTGTACACAGTAAAAAAATTCTAAGTTAGTTTACTGACTGCTTGTACACCAGTAACATGCTGCTAGTGTATAAGTTTACGTGCTTGCTTTTAAGAGTTTAATGCTGCCGGGTACAAGTTTACATACGCTGAAAGATTACAACTGCTGAAAGATTACAACTGCTGAAAGATTATAATTGCTGAAAGATAAGGATTGAAGATCAAGATTATTTACGAGATAAGGATTGTTATTTAAGAGAATAAAATCATTTGTTATTGGGAGAATAATCTAAGTTTTAGAGGAATTATTAGTAAAACGACTGTAGGAACTCCTTGGTGTATAAAAGGTGAGGTCGAAAGAGTCGCGTAGAGTTTTATGAATCATAGTCGTATAATATATTAACACTTCAAGGTTTATTGGAGCGCGACCTTAGATACTAAGTTAGAGTAATTCGTATTAATATATTGCAGCGTTTTGTTGTTACTCTGTGTTGTTCATTAGAATTACATGTTCTATGCATAATACTTCCTTGTTGATCAAAGATTAGAATTCCAAGCATGGTAGTCCTATTGATATAATTTACAAAGTTATTCTAGCATAGTGTGTAAGAATTTATCTTGCATAACTAAAATTTACACAAGCTAATTAAATATCAAGATCCATTAAAAGTGGGATCAACAAGTGGATAACAAGAGACTTGTTGCTTTGAGAAACTTTGCTAAGCAAATATGGATCAAGACTCAACACATATGGTGGCTGCATCAAAAGTGCCTAATGGCTCAATACAAGATGAGTAAGAGCTTATTGGAGATGAGGAAGGATCAGTACATTCCAGATGATTGATTTATTCTCTATGGGAATCCTCGAGGCATGTAATGAGCTCCAATAACAAAAGAGTTGTTGAACGGTGTTGACACAATAATGTGCCCTGCAACTGCTAAAGAAAAGGCACAAAGGAGGTTAGAGTTGAAGGCAAGAAGCACTTTATTGATGGGCATCCCTAATGAATATCAATTGAAGTTTAACTCCATAAAAGATGCCAAGTATCCTTGCTGCAAGCCGTTAGATTGAGAAGAGGTTTGGAGGGAATGCTGCTACTAAAAAGACTCAGAGGAATCTTCTAAAGCAGCAGTATGAAAATTTTACTACATCTAGCTCAGAGGTGTTAGATCAAACCTTTGATAGGCTTCAAAAGCTTATCAGTCAGTTAGAGATTCATGGTGAAAGTATCTCACAAGAAGATGTGAATCAGAAGTTCTTAAGAAGTCTGTCACCAGAATGAAACACACATACCATTGTGTGGAGGAACAAGCCTGAGATAGATACATTAAGCTTGGATGATCTTTACAAAAACCTAAAGATCTATGAACCAGATGTCAAAGGGACATCAAGCTCAAGCACAAACATATAAAACGTAGCCTTTGTGTCCTCAAACATCACCAGCAGTACAAATGGAGCAGTTAATACTGCTCTTGGTGCTACAACTGCTAGCACTCAAGCTACTGTTGTTAACTCAACAACAATTGACAACTTGAGTGATGCTTTCATCTGTGCTTTCTTTGCAAGTCAACCAAACAGTCAACAACTTGACAATGAGGACTTGCAACAAATTTATCCTGATGATTTAGAAGAGATGGATTTAAGGTGGCAGATGGCTATGCTAACAATGAGAGTTAAGAAGTTAGAGAAGAAATGGGGGTCAAGAACTCACAATCTCAAAAGATAATACAAGGTTGGTATATCTGCAAGAGTGATTTCCTCTGATGAAGCTAGTTTGGGTGATCAAGGATGCATCCAAACAGGGGAGGATAGCTAATATTGATGTTGATACATGAATTATCTTGGATAGTACTCATTTTGATGCTGATACAGATATGTTTGGAGTACATGACTTAGATGGTGATAAAGTGGTTGTTGAAAGTAAAGTTACTGATAAAGTTGGTGAGAAGAGAAATATTGTTGAGGAAGCAGTTGCTGTGACTGATGTTGTTACAATTCCAGTTAGTGCTACTACAATAACTAATGTTGAACTTACTTTGGCTCAAACACTAGTAAAGTTGAAGAGTGCAAGACCCAAGACAAAAGGGGTTGTTATTTAAGAGCCAAGTGAATCAACTCCCAAAATATCTTTACAACTACTATCACAGGTTAAGGGTCAAGGTTCAAAGGATAAGGGTAAAGCAAAGATGATAGAACCAGAGAAGCCTTTGAAGAAGAAAGACCAGATTAAGTTTGATGAAGAAGAAGCTTTAAGGCTACAAGCAGAGTTTGATGAAGAAGATATGCTTGCAAGGGAGAAAGCTCAACAAGTATAAGAAGCCAACATTGCTTAGGATGACATTCAAGAAAAGATAGATGCTGACTATCAACTGGCTGAAAGATTGCAAGCACAAGAACAACAGGAGTTGATAATTGAAGAGAAGTATACTTTGTTTGTATAACTCTAAGAGAAATAGAAGAAGAATTTTGCTGCTAAAAGAGCAAAAGAGCAGAGGAACAGACCACCAACAAGAGCTCAATAAAGGAGTACCGTGTATACTTATCTGGAAAACATGGAAGGATGGAAGCCCAAAGACTTGAAGAACAAGTCCTTTTCAAATATTCAAGAATTGTTTGACAAAGCAATAAAAAAGGTAAACACCTTTGTTGACTTCAGAATAGAGTTGGTAGAAAGCACTAAAAAGAGGGAAGGTTCAGGAAAGAGAACAGGAACTGAGCTAGAGCAAGAAGTTGTTAAGAAGCAGAAGGTGGATGTTGAGAAAGAGACTGAGCAAGAAACAGTTTAGCTTCAAAGCTTAATGGAAACAGTTTCTGATGAAGAGGGTATATCAATTAATGCTATTCCTTTGGCTACTAAGCCTCCAAGCATTGTTGACTGGCAGATTCTTACTGAAGGGAAGAAAAGTTATTATCAGATCATAAGAGCTGGTGGATAGTCTAAGAGGTACCTAACCTTTCTTCATATGCTTAAAGATTTTGACAGAGAAGACTTAGAAACTCTGTGGAAACTAATGATAAGCATGGGTCAGCAAGGCCAAAGGAAGGTTATGAGAGAGTATTATAGGGTGATTTGAAGACCATGTTTGAACCAAAAGTAGAAGATGAAGTCTGGAAGATGCAACAAATGTACAAGGTATTGAATTGGAAACTATTTGATTCTTGTAGAGTACATTGCTTAACATTGTAATTTGGAATTATCTACATGTTGGTTGAGAAGAGATTTCCCCTAACACCATCTATAATCACTGAAATGCTAAATAAGAAGCTACAAGCTGATCATTAGAATGAAATGTGTTATCAACTTCTTAAGCTCATCACAAAACAACTCAAGAATCAATGAAGTGTTTACCATGTTTCTAACCAGCAACATTGGGCATCCAATTCACCCTAAAGAAGTTTGATTATGTTGATTCACAAGGCAGATCCAAGTCAGTAATGTCTTGGGTCCCCAAAAGAAGCTAATTTTCTTATCTAATGTGCAGGGAAATCCACAAATAGATTTACAGGACCAAGGAGTGATTGACAGTAGATGTTCAAGGCACATGACAGGGAACATGTCCTATCTTACTAATTTTGAAGAAATTGATAGAGGATATGTTGCCTTTGGAGGTAACCCCAAAGGAGGGAAAATCACAGGCAGAGGTACAATAAAAACTGATAATTTAGATTTTGAGAATGTGTTTTTAAAGAGTTATAGTTTAACCTCTTTAGTGTATCACAAATGTGTGACAAAAAGAATAGTGTTCTCTTTAATGACACTGAATGTATTGTTTTATCTCTAAACTTTAAGTTAACTGATGAAAGTCATGTTTTACTTAAAGTTCCTAGAAAGAACAATATGTATAGTGTTGATTTAAAGAATATTGTTCCTAAAGGAGGTCTAACTTGTCTCTTGCAAAAGCCACATCTGATGAATCTAAATTTTAGTATAAGAGACTTGGACATATAAATTTCAAAAATAGATAAACTGGCTAAAGGGAAAATTCTTGTTAGAGGTTTACCTTTAAAACTTTTTGAAAATATCAAACTGTGTTTGCTTGCTAAAAAGAAAGCAACATATAGCTATCTTGTAGTCCAAAACCATACGTTTCAATCAGCAACCCTTTAACATATGTACACATGGATTTGTTTGGACATAACATTTGGTAAAAAGCTTAATGAAAAATAAGTGTATGCCTAGTTGTCACAGATGATTATAGTGAGAGTTTAGTTGGGTTTCTTTCTAGCTACAAGGAAAGACTAAGTGGCATTCTTAAGTCCATTATAACTGAGTCTAAATCAAATAGATCAAAGGTTAAGTAATTAGGTGTGGACAAATACAACGAGTTTCAAGAATAAGGAGATGAATCAGTTTGTGAAAGCACAGGTATTAAGAGAGAATTTAGTGTAGCTGAACTCCTCCAACAAAATAGAGTAGCTGAGAGGAAAAATAGAACACTAATTGAGGCTGCTAAGACAATGCTAGCTGACTTAAAGTTACTTACTACTTTTTGGGCTGAAGCAGTTAATACTGCTTGCTATGTGCAAAATAGGGTATTAGTAATTAAGCCTTATAACAAGACCCCTTATGAACTTTTTCTTGGTAGAAAACCAGCTTTAAGCTTTATGAGACTATTTGGGTGTCCTGTTAAAACTCTCAATACCATAGATCACTTAGGCAAGTTTAATGGTAAGGCTGATGAAGGATTCTTTATTGGGTACTCAATCAATAGTAAAGCATTTAAAGTATTCAACAGTAGAACTAAGATAGTAGAAGAGAACCTGCATGTCCAGTTTAGTGAGAATACACCTAATATTGCAGGAAGTGGACCAAATTAACTTTTTGATATTGATGCACTAACAATGTCAATGAATTATAAGCTAGTTGTTGCAAGAAATCAGTCTAATGGTAATGCAGGTACAAAAGCATGTGATGATGCAGGTAAAGCTAGTATGGAGAAAGTACCTGGCAAAGATTACATTTTGCTACCATTATGGCCTCTAAATCTACCACTCTCTCAAAGTCCAAAGAGTTCTCCTGATGTTAGATTCAAACCTTCAAGTGATGGTGAAAAAAAAGGTTGATGGTGATCCAAGTAAAGAGGATTAAAGTAATGATCAAGAGAAGGGTGATAATGTTAACAGCACTAACAATGTTAATACTGCTAGTGACGAAAACAACACTAACAATGTTAATGCTGTTAGTTCAACTGTTAATGCTGCTAGTATAGAAGATAATGCTATTGGTGCAAAAATAAGCATTGAACTTCCAGATGATCTAAATATGCCTGAATTGGAAGATGTTGATTATTCGGATGATGATGAAGATGTTGGTGTAGAGGCTGACATGAACAATTTGGATGCATTTATGCCTGTCAGTCCTATTCCAACTACAAGAATACATAAAGATCATCTAGTTGAACAAATTATTGGAGACTTAAATTCAGCACCTCAAACAAGAAGAATGACAAAGAGTTTGGAAGAACATGCTTTATTTAGTTCTATTCAGCAAAGAACAAACCATGAAGACTTTCAAAACTGCTTGTTTGCTTGCTTTTTATCACAAGAAGAACCCAAAAAGGTAATTCATGCATTAAAGGATCTAAGTCGGATAGAGGCTATGCAGGAAGAGCTTCTACAATTCAAGCTACAAGAAGTTTGGACTTTAGTAGATTTACCAAATGGAAAAAGGGCTATTGGGACTAAATGGGTTTACAGGAACAAGAAGGATGAAAGAGGCATTGTGATAAAGAACAAAGCAAGGTTGGTTGCACAAGGGTACACACAAGAAGAAGGGATTGACTATGATGAAGTCTTTGCCCCTGTTGCCAGAATTGAAGCAGTTAGGCTATTCTTAGCCTATGCCTCATTTAAAGACTTTGTGGTGTACCAGATGGATGTCAAGAGTGCTTTTCTTTGTGGCAAGATTAAAGAGGAAGTTTATGTTTGTCAACCACCAAGATTTGAAGATCCAGACTTTCAAACGAGTATACAAAGTAGAAAAGGCACTTTATGGACTGCATCAAGCTCCTAGAGATTGGTATGAAAACTTGTCAACTTATTTGTTGGACAATGGATTTTAGAGAGGAAAGATTGACAAGACTTTTTTATCAAAAGGGACAAAGGTGATATTCTGTTAGTTCAAGTATATGTAGATGATATCATTTTTGGATCTACAAAGAAGTCATTATGCACTGAGTTTGAGAAAATGATGCATAAGAAGTTTCAGATGAGTGCTATGGGTGAACTCACATTCTTCTTAGGACTACAAGTAAAGCAGAAGGAGGATGGGATTTTAATCAATCAAGACAAGTATATGATTGAGATTTTGAAGAACTTTGGTTTTACTGATGTCAAGACAGCAAGCACACCTATGGAAACTCAAAAGCCTTTGCTCAAGGATGAAGATGGTGAAGAAGTGGATGTTCATTTATATATGAATCAAATGATTGGATCACTGATTATCTTACTTCTTCAAGAACTGTTATTATGTTTGTAGTATGTGCTTGTGCAAGATACCAAGTCAACCCAAAAGTGTCACATCTTCATGCTATGAAAAGAATCTTTAGGTACTTAAAAGGTCAACCTAAATTGGGCATGTGGTATCCAAAAGATTTACCATTTGATTTGGTAGCATACACTGATAGTGATTATGCTGAGCAAGCTTGGATAGAAGTCGGCACAAAATAGTTGTCAATTCCTTGGGTGCAGATTGAATTCATGGGCAATTTCAGGTGTGGCAATGCCAAGAAGCAGACTGTAGTTACTAACAAAGCAAAGGTAGAGACTGTGGTTGCTAATTCCACAACAGAGGCTAAATATGTAGCTGCTTCAAGTTGCTGTGGCCAAGTGCTTTGGATTCAAAATCAATTGCTAGATTATGGGTATAACTTTATGCATACAAAGATCTATATTGATAATGAGAGTACTATATGCATAGTAAAGAACCTTTTTTTTCATTCAAAAACAAAGCATATTGAGATTAGACATCACTTTATCAGAGATTCCAATGAAAAGAAGCTAATTCAAATGATCAAGATGCATACTGACAAGAATGTTGCAGATTTGCTTACAAAAGCATTTGTTGTAAGTAGATTTCAATATTTGATTACCAGTATTAGAATGCTAAATCTTTAAAGTCTTGATTATGAAAATGGTAAGAATAAAAACAGAAAGAGAGTTGTGTGATAAAAACAGACAGAGTGATTTGGTGAGTAAAAGAATTAAGAGAATTTGTGAGCTAAAAAATAGAAAGAGTTTTGAATATAGCAAAAACAGACAGAGAGAATTGTGAGCTAAAAGAATTGAGAGAAATCAAAAACAGATAGAGAGAATTGTGAGCTAAAAGAATTGAGAGAAATTAAAAACAGACAGAGAGAATTGTGAGCTAAAAGAATTGAGAGAAATTAAAAATAAACAAAGAGAATTGTGAGCTAAAAGTATTGAGAGAAATCAAAAACAGACAGAGAGAATTGTGAGCTAAAATAATTGAGAGAAATCAAAAACAGACAGAGAGAATTTGTAAGTTAAATGCTGCTAGGCTTAATTTACTATTGAGAGTTAATGCTGTTAGGCATAACTTACTACTGCTAGCGAACGTTAATGATGTTGAGGGTATTCATATAAATACTTCGATTAAGGGTTTCATTTAATATTTTACTCGATTTCAATCTTTGATATACTCTCTAATCATAAACCCTAACTCAAGTTTATTGTTAATCATCAAAACCCATCATAATGTCTACTCTAAAGTTTGTTGATTCACACAACATGGTGCATTCTGGCTAACCACTAAAAGTGAGGGTTTGTGAAAATTGTAGATTTCTGGAATTTGCGAATCCTATTAATATGTGTTAACGTTAATCCTACAATCTATTATTCATGTATTGAGTAGTTTTGGGCTACAACAAAGGTAAAAAACTGTTAATGGAGAAGTTCAGTTACAAGCCCTAGTGGATGGGAAGAAAGTGATCATCACTGAGACAAGTGTAAGAAGAGATCTTTAATTGGAAGATGCTGAAGGAATTGAATGTCTACCCAATGCTGATATTTTTGAGGAACTTGCTTTAATGGGGTATGAAAAACTTCTCAAAAACTTACATTCTATAAAGCTGTTTTTTCTCCTCAATGGAAGTTTTTGATTCATACTATTCTGCAATTCCTAAGTGCTAAGTCTACTGCATGGAATGAATTTAGTAACACTATGGCCTCTACAATAATTTTCTTAGCCACAAACCATAAATTTAACTTTTCTAAGTATATCTTTGAAAGTATGGTGAAGAATATGGATAGTAGTGTCAAATTTCTAATGTATCAAAGGTTTGAGCAAGTCTTTCTGAATAAACATGTTGGTGATATGTCTACTTATTATGAAATTTTTGTTACACCCTCTCACACAAACAAGGTATTTGGTAATATGAAAAGGGTTGGGAAAGGATTCTCTAGAGCAGTTACACCTTTATTTCCATCCTTGGTTGTTCAAGCTCAAGAAGAAATGGTGAAGGTTTAGCTATGCCAATGATCCCATCACACACCTATCATTCACATCAACATCAAACCTTAGAAGAAAACCATCTGGAGAAAAAGAGAAGGGCACTAAGATACCTAGTTCCTTAGTGTTTTCCTACAGAACCAGTAGCAGATGAGGCTGTCTATGAAGAGAGGGATGACAATTTGGAAAGGGCTACCACTACTGCTGCTAGCTTAGATGCAGAGGTATTGTGACATGGTAAAAACTGCTAAGACCTATACATGCATCATCCTTTTTATATTGAGCAAGTCCTTTGGGAACTGGTTCAAGTAGTGGTCCCGGTGCACAAAGATACCATTTTCGGGGATGCAAAAGTAACTAGGTTGAGGACTGCTTCTAAACAGGTTCATATGACCTACCCCTCTTAAGAGGTTAACACACTGGAAGTGGGTGCCCGCCCCTATCCCCCCATCTCGTGGCAGATAAAACTTAAGGGAATTGATGGAATTTGTACAAACTGTCTGATAGAGTTCTTAACCATTCGAGACAAACAAAAGACTACTCAAGCAAAGGAGATTGCTAATTTGAAGAAGAGAGTCAAGAAGCTTGAGAAGAAGAAAAAGTCAAGAACTCATGGGCTTAAAAGGTTATACAAGGTTGGTCTGTCTGCTAGAATTGTTTCCTCAGATGATGAAGCTAGTTTGGGTGATCAGGAGGATGCATCCAACTAGGGGAGGAAAATTCATGATATTAATGCTGATGAAGATATCACCCTAGAGAATGTTTATAATGAAGATATGTTTGATACATGTGTTTTTAATAATGAAGAAGTGTTTACAAGACAAGATATGGCTGAAAAGGAAATTAGTACCACTGATCCATTTACTACTGCTGCTAACGTTGAAGTTAGTACTACCAGTCCAACTGCTGCTACAATAACTACTGTTGAACTTACTTTGGCTTCAAACACTGGCAGAATTGAAGAGTGCAAGACCCAAGAGAAAAAGGGTTGTTATGCAAGAGCCAAGTGAAACAACAACAATAACAATTCCTTCAAAGGACAAGGGTAAAGGTATAATGGTTGAAGAACCTTTGAAGATGAAAAAGAAAGATCATGTCCTCTTTTATGAACAAGAAGCTATAAGGCTACAAGCTCAATTTGATAAGGAAAGAGAAAAAAGAAGTCAATGCTGCCTTAATTGCACAATGGAATGATATTCAAGACAAGGTTAAGACTGACTATGAATTAGCTCAAAGGCTGCAAGCAGAGGAACAAGAGAGTGACAATTTAAAGGAAAAGTCTAACTATTTCAACAACTCTTTGATAAAAGGAGGATGCACTTCGCAGCTAAGAGATCAGAAAGAAAGGAGACATAAACCACCTTCAAAGCTCAAAAAGAAGGTATCATGACTAGACTATTCTGAAAACATGGTAGGATGGAAGCCCAAAGATTTGAACAAGTCTTTGCTAGTGTTCAAGAATTATTTGAGAAAGCTATGAAAAGGGTAAATACATTTGTAGACATAGATACAAAATTAGTAGAAGGCAGTGAGATAAGAGAAGAAGAAAGCAATTACTAAAAAGAGCAGGTGATGAGCTAGAACAAGAGCCTTCAAAGAAACAAAAGATAGAAGATGATAAAGAAACAGTTGAGCTTCAAAGTATGATGTAAGTCATTCTTGATGAAGAGGAAGTAGTAGTTGATGTTATACCTTTAGATACTAAGCCTCCAAGCATTGTTGATTGGAAGATGATCAAATAAGGAAAGATTGGCTTACTATAAAACATAAGAGATGATGGAAATTCAAAGAGTACTCATCAATGATTTAGATGATTAAAGGTTATGACAAAGAAGATTTTGGATAATCTGTAGAAATTAGAAAAGCTAAGCATGGATACACAAGACCAGAAGAGGAATATGAGAGAGTACTATAGGGTGATCTAAAGACTATGTTTGAGCATAATATAGAAGATACAGTGTAGAGGAATCTACTTGGAAACAAAGTGTTAATTTGGAAATTATTTGATTCCTATGGAGTACACTTTGTGAGGTTTCAAGAAATGCATATATTTATGTTGGTTGAGAAGAGATATCCCCTTACACCAGCAACAATTACACAGATGCTAAATAGGAAGCTTCAAACTGATCATTGCAATGAAATGTGTTATCAACTTCTTAAGCTTATGACAAAGCAGCTCAAGAAATAGTGAAGTGTTAGGAAGCATCCTCTTGGTGATTGATGAAACTTTTAATGAAGAAACTTGATGATTTTGAAGATAAATATCAAGTTTAGGGGAGGATTGTTGGGATTAAAAGCCTTATAGAGTTATACTATTAAGGTATTAGTTACTGCTTGCTAAGCAAAATTTAGTGTTGTTAGTAATTCTTATGAAAAATATGCTAGTAGTTATACTGTTAATTACTACTGCTAGTGTAAGTTACTACTGCTAGTGTATATTACTACTGCTAGTTACTACTGCTAGTAATGTTAGTATTGCTAGAGTAAAGTTAGTACTGCTAGTGTAACTTAGTACTGCTGATGAAGATTGAAGATAACTTTCTAAGTAGTTAATGCTGCTTGTACACAGTTAGTGCTGCTGGTAAAAAAGTTACTACTGTTGGTGTTGAAAGTTAATGTTGCTAGATTACAAGTTACAACTGCTAAAAGATTACAACTACTGAAAGGATAAAGACTGCTCAGAGAAAAGATAAAGATTGCTTGTGGGATATGCATGAAATATTTTTGTAAAAGATACGTATAAGTTATTTGTTTAAAAGATTATGATAACTTAGGAAAATATTTTAATCCCATTAGGACTCCTTGTTGTATAAAAGGAAGACCTAGGGTATAAAATTCCATGTATCAGTATCAAAGTATCAAATCGAGTCATTTATAGAATTATCATAGCTTCAAGGTTTTGTAACCCTAGCACTATTAAGAGTGTTTGTATTATATTGAGGCTGAAAGTTTGGTAAACTGTTTTTTATTGATCTTATTCATTATTGTTTCATTATTATTCTTCTTAGTACCACTGACTAGATTCTGTATAGTCTTTAATAATCACAATCAAAGTTTCTATCATAGTTGTTTTGGATTTATTCAATACAACTTAGCCTTATACAAGCTAAACAAGATCTATTCTATTGGGATCAACAAAAGTCTACGGGGAATACAAACTTATCAATTTTTACTAACACATTTTTAGCAATACCCTGAGGATGTTTTACAATTTTATCAGCCAATTCGATGATTAGTTTAGTAGGAGCTAATTTACCTAATCCTAGATTGGTAAAGGTTGAATAAGGCATAACACTAACACTAGCTCCTAAGTCAGCTAAGGCTTTATCAAAACACATATCATTAATTTTGCAAGGTAAGGTAAAACTACTTGGGTCTTTTTCATTCTGAGGTAGATCATCATTAAGAGTTGTTGTGTGACACCCCCATAAAATCACAACGCAGCGGAATACCACTTTGGGGTGCCACTTCATAGTTATTTAAAGTACATGTTACAGCTAAACGACTCCAAAGGGACGTTGAATAAAATGTCATATTCGATTTAAATAAAATCAGAGTAATTTAGGTCCCAATAATTTCTTTTCACCAAGTTAAAAGAGTTCAAACATGATTCAAAGTATATTTTAAAGATAAATGATTATCGAATGTGAAGAAAACCGAGTCCTTTAAGTTTTTGATATCCACGCGACTCGAATGCTCCCAATGCTTAGCTAGCAATATAATAACCTGAGAAAATACATTCAAAAACTGTCAACAATAATGTTGGTGAATTCATAGGTTTAAGTAAAAAGTAGTATTGAAGAAGTTCAAGAATATTTCTGTAAGAATAGTAGCGTTACAATATTTAGAAGAATTGTTATCGAAATCAAGTAATGTTTCAATAATCATGTAATGTTCAATTGTGGACCACAAAGGTTATCAATCGTGATTGCATTGAGCTCATGACACCGATGCCTTGACGTTAACACATTATCTTGTTTGTAATTTATTTGCCATAAACTAGGTATTTATTGCCTTATACTACTAACTTCTAAATACAATTGTCCGTTGACCTGGGTGCTCGAAAGGATCGATTCAGACCCCCAGACAGGGCTGTCAACCCATAGAATCTATTGATTTGTACTAGCGCTCACCCATTATAGGCAATTGACTGTCATGATGTGGGGTATTGGCATAACTACTCATGCAATTGACCTCATATTTGGGTCCATAGCGATATCATAAGTTTTCTTGTGTCCAGTTTATAAAGCAAGCATGTACTCTAAAATGTTTAGAAATCATGTGGTAGGCAAGACAAGAAGCTTTAGTAAAAATATTCATGTAACGCTTATGTAGTAGTAACCGATAAGTTATTCGGTAAAACAAGCATGTATCAAACATGTATTAGAAATCATGTGGTAGACAAGTAAAAGCTTTAGTAAAAACATTCATGTAACGCTTATGTAGTAGTAACCGATAAGTTATTCGGTAAAACAAGCATGTATTCTCACCCCAAAAATAATTTAAGAAAACCATTAAAGGAGAAAAGGTGGGGCTATGAACTCACCTTGATCACGACCACGATAAAGTAAACCGAATATATCACAACGAATCAGCAACGATCTCGACCACGACCTATAATTATGTCGCTCGGTTACACTGCGTATAACATACGATTAACGATGCGTACATCGTTTCGACGGAAACATATATATATATATATATATATATTTATATATGCATACGTACATATATGTGAGGAGAAATCCACTTGCGCGTCCTAAATCTTAACACTTAGCATATTTTGTATACTATTTATCATTCAATTATAATTTGCATTACTTTATTGAAAACTTTCTATTTCCGGTAAGTTTCTATATTTAGAAAGTTACTATTTTTGGAAAGTTGCTATTTTTGTAAGTCTCGACCTTCGTTTATGTTTATAACAATATTTATTTATCTCATCGAGCCTTCGACGCCCAATAAATTGTTAATTTTTATTAACGGTCAATATTTCGAAAAACTATTATTTTTATACTTTACATTTTTATAATCGACTCACGGTCTTAAAAATAATTACTTATAATAGTATATTAATCGATGTCATTTTATTAATCGATATTATTTTTTATAATACGTTAACGTTTATTAAAGTACTCGTTGACTTTTACGTTTTACTTTTTAAATAGTATATTTATTTTTTAAGGATCTAACCATCCAAACGAACCCACTAGACACGTTTTTACAACTAGGACGTAAAGAGTTTTATGCGGGAACGTCGTTCCGATCAACTTTCAGTTTTAGTCGAGACTGAATCTCGACGTAAAATGGACCAAAATAACCTTACGAGAAGCTGTTGAGCTTTATATTTTTATTTAATAATGCAGAGTTTGACTTTCGTTTGTGACCAGTCATATTACAATGTTCACGACTTTGGACTAAAGAGGTTTTTTGTTAAAACGTCATTCCGAACACTTTCGTTTTTCGGCGGAAGGCCGCAAACGGACTCCGAAAGTGCCAAAACGAGACTCTAAAAATCCTGACAGCAAGTGTTATTTACATAAGTGCTGAATTTAATGTTTCAAATATATATCTCTGTTTTCGCCATATTTTTTCGATATTATGAGTTAAGAAGTCTCATATTTATATTTAAAGATCGCAAAAATATAATTTATCTTATTTACAAAAACAAATTTCCAATTTTCTAAAATCTCGACTACGAATCATGGGTTCTGTTTTTCTGCCCAAAATATACCTGCTTTAATATGCGTCAAAATCCACGTTCGACCTAAAAACTCGTCTAAAATATATCCAATACAACTTATAAATGCATATAAATCCCGCTTGATAATCAAATACATATTATTCTAGACGCCGCAAGTTTCAATAGATTTCATCACATATATAAAAATTAAATCGATAAACGAAACAATCAAAACAATGAAAAACGATGGCTCACAATGATATCGAAGCAAGATCGAAAAACAAAAGTTTCGGGTTGCCCTCTTTGAGTTCTAGCCGCGGCTCACAACCAACCGAACCAAACCGAATCGAAACTTGAATCAACCCAAATCAACCCAAATAGTTTTCAATATATCAAACACACCCTTGTGTGTGTCTTGTACCCGGTTCGAACCCACAAGAAAAAGAAAGGGGGCAAGAACTCAACTTCTAATGAGCTCTGTTATTTTGGAATGTCATTTGATTGATGCTAGAATAGATTTTAAGTAATAAAATTTTTGATGGTTGAATTGCATTGGTGTTGTGCCTCGTCCGGATCTAAAAGGCAAAAGAAAAGGAGAAGCAATTTCAAAGTAAAAAAAGTTAAATGCACCAATAAATGGAAAAAGGGGAAAACACATATAATAATTAGTATCTTGGAAATTAAAACAAATGGAGTGTGGGTTTGGTGTCTAGGCGTCAGCCTACTAGAGTAGATAACATGCAAATTTTTAATTTTTTTTTCTTTCTTTTATTACTTATAAATATTGTGTAATGTTTAATTTAAAGTATAACTTGTATACTATTAAATAAAACGCGAGCTTTGGCCAAGGTCGATGAACAAAGACGATACGGTTAGTAAAAATAATATATATATATATATTTTTTAATCACAAAAATAATAACGAGACACGTCGTAAGTTTTTACGATGCTCAAAACGATTAACGAGCGCGCGATTTAACGTCGACTCGCGAAACATCAAAAATAAAAATTATCAAATCTTTTTCAAATTTTTCATAGTTAAAATACGTACAATTTTAATTATCGGACAATAAAATTTTAATGTCGGGACATTCGCTTACGAAAAACTCGAGAACAAGCGAAGAGTATAAAAATAAAATATTCGAGCCAACGAGGCATAATATAGCATTTTTAACCTCTTAGGACGCTTAAACGGATAACGATCTTAAGCATGGCGCGAAAATAGTTAGAAACGACAAATTTCCATTAAAATGACTAAAAACAAAATTAATAGTTTCCACAGAAATTAAAAACAAAAATTAAAGCTCGGTTTAAATATTAATTTTAAACTCGGGTCGTTAAATGTTGAGCATTGTTCGTGCAATTATTACCTTTAGCAGCCTACTTTAGATTTTGTAGATTCATTTGGATCGACTTGTAGATTTCTTTAATTTCTTCAATACTTCCTTCTATTCTTAACGTTCTTCTTTTATACGACCAAGGAAAAGAATACTTGCTTGGCTGAGCTCAATCAATTGCATCCTTTCATCATCCACTAAGACTTCGGATACGACATATTGATTAACTCATAATCGACCATATCAGCTCCTCAGTAGTAGTAATTGACTTGACATGATCCTTGGGTTTGTTTCAATTGAGCTAGGAAGACTTCCAGATCCCCTTTAATGAAGTACCTTGCTCATTTTCCCATTTTGAATTTCTAGTGCTTTAATTGAGGCTCCTTGGTTTCTAATTGCAGCATCCGTTGAGGCTCGAATTTACTTAATCAAAGAAGATTTTTTATGTATTTTGCTGATTCTATCATGACTTGTTCAATGATTCTTCATCATTGTCTTCTTCTTGTTATGATGGGTTTCCATTGGTCTCTTTAGTTGAATTCCCAGAGCAGCTGCTCTTATCTTTCCTGTATTTAGGAATGGTACTCCAAACTGAGTGTAGTATGCTTCTTCAAGTGTATTTCTTCCTCCTTTACTGGACAATCATTTTGGGTATTGAGTCCCAAACGTATGATTACACCCTACTTTAGCAGCATACGCTATTTTCATTTACTTATTCTAATTTTTATGCCAAGGACTGATTAGTTGCGCTTGCATTAGCAGCTAATCCATAACATGTATTACTTACTTTTTTTAGTAAGATGCCCTATTGTGCCTTTTTAATGAATAATCAGCCATTTTCATAGTTGGCTTTCTTAGAAATATGACTGCATTATTGTAGGCGCCTCCCTTAGAGTCAAGAAATATGTCTAGGGCACATCTGATCCTTTATAAAACATAATCACTCCTGGATACTGGTTAAGTAATGTGAGACATCTTAATTAAAGTTAGTGAATTGTTCCCAAGCTGGTAAAGGAGTTTTCATCCGGCTCTTGCTGAAAATTATTGATTTTCTCTATCTTTTTAGCAGTACGAGAAGGTGAGCAGTATTTGTTCAAAAAATTTCCCTTAAGAATTTCCTAACTTTAGTAATCGAACCAGGTAGTTCATTCCTTAACCATCTACTTGTAGCTCCAGTAAGTGTGATAGGGAAAACAAGAAGCATAAGATAATCCATAGTCATATCGAGGGTAGTAAATAAATCAACTATCTCAAGAACGCTTTCGATGTGCTTATTTGTATCCTTATTTTCTGATCCACTGAAAGTATGGTTACGCAATTGATCTGGGTGTTGCAACTTACAAAGAAGTTTTACAACTCCCTAGGCAGTGTACCTAATAGAGGTCTAAGGATTGAGAGAAGATTATTTTTATATTTTTATATTTTATAGAAAGCAGGTAACATTCTGGTTTTGAGAGGTTTGGTTTCATTTTAGCTAATTACAACTATATAATTAATCCTAAAATACTTAGGTGAGAATTAACTATACGATAAATGAATGTATTTACTTAATCATGCACTACTTCCTAGTTTGCTTTTCCTAATCTTGTTGCTTTGTCACACTTGTGATGATATGTGTAAGTATTTCCTTATTCATGAGCGAATTACACGAAAACGCCATCTACATAATATTCCGTTAAGGCAACGCACAAGTAAGGTAGTATGAATATATTACAAGGCCCCTAAGAGTAATTACATGCATTAAAACACTTAAGAGGATCAAACCATATAAGAAGGTAAGGTAGTATGTAGACTGTTACCTGATGGGAAGCCTTTCTACGCACTCTGCATTTCCCTTGACGCCTATGTCAATTTAATATCTTATGGCTAGTTTTCTAAAGCCTAACACGTTAAATCCACCACAAGAAGCAACATTAAAAGGATCTACAAACTAATTTTCAAGCAATCATAAGTAAATACTAAAGGGATTAGCCTAGCTGTTAAAAGGAAGTAAAGAACAGAATCAATCAAAAACACATAGACATTTTAAATGATAAAAGATAAGAGATCTCTACTTGATTAAAACAATGTAATTAAGGCTGATACAAGAGGTTTTAAAATCTTAAAAAATGCCTAAATAATAGCTATCATTGTCTTCTGAAAGTGGTTCAGTTCCCAAAAGTTACACACTAAAACCCTAAAAACGAGTCAGTATATATTGGAAATAGGCCGCGACGACATTGCAGGTTTTCTTACGCGATCGCTTCGCCGAATCTTCTAGGGTTTCTTTTTAAGGAGGTTACGTTCTGACGCCGTCATAAGTTTTCTAACGCCGTCTCTTGTATGATCTGACGGTGTCGCTAGGAAATTGTGACGCCGTCTCTAGTGAGCACTTCGGTGTAGAGTTTTTATCTTGTCCGTTTCTTCTCCAAATGAGCCCAAGTCACTTGTATCTCCTCCAAAAGCCTTCTAAGTGCTGAAAACAACTAAAGGAACGAATAAGTACATAATTTGGGCATATTTGCATGATTTAGGGGGTTAAATGACCTTGAAAAGTGATAAAATAAACACCTCATCCAAATACCTAACACGTGGGATTGATTGTCTCAACAAATGGCTTTTCTACCTAGACAATAGCAGTATCAGGAGCATTTAACTTACTTTTTAAAGATAATTTACGACACAGCCTTTTAGACGTCATAATTAAAAGCACATAAGTTATACACTAACACCTCACATAAGTGTTTGGATTCTCTATTTCTCTCAGGTGTATAATGAATTATAATAGTATAGGAAACGGGAAAATAACACTCATTACCTGTCGTAGCATATAAATTACCATATGCTTGGTAAATGATCAAACCTCCACCGCTAGGCGCAAGTACTAAAATTACTATCAAAGAGGTCTTTAAGGGTTGTGGGGTGTAGGTGTATGATCACAATAATGGAAACAGAAACGGATGGGATATTTTTAGAGGTGACTTTTTTTTGTGAATTTGGGGTGAAGTGGTGAGTTAATTTTTTGTAAGAATATATGTTGATTGGGTTGCTAAGCCATAGACTAGACCAATCAGACAAAGATGTACAAACTCTACATCAAACTCTTTTTTTTTCTTTTCTATCAAACCGATGACACAATAATTTATAGTGGTTCGCCTACGAAGCTCCTCTTCGCCCTACTCCACTCCCTAAGTACCCAACTTGAGAGTTATCTTCACTATGTCAACAAGCTCTCTTTAGATGAAGAAAACTGTACACGTCGCTTACACTTTTTCCGGTACTAAGCTAAATACCGAGTTCTACTTCGAGATAGAACCAATCTAACACACTATGAATTTTATGGCCTAAATACTAACATATCATACACATATGATACACACAACACACAACACAAGATATATAAGATGCATGATTATCACTGTAACAACCCGAGTTTCAGGTCAACGTTTATCCCGAGCTATGATAATTATTTTTTTTCTACGTAATTGATTTTAGTCGTTTATGCTATATAAGGTTTGGTGAAAATTACCATTTATTGGGTAATTTCAAGCTGTGATTGAGCTTCTATTTGTTTTTAGCGTCCGAGAAAGTTAGAAAAATTTATATTGTCGCTCCGAGAGCGTGATTATCTTATTTTTGTATTTTATGGCGTTTCCCCGAGTTATTGTAAAAACCGTGTTTAAAGGTCGTGTTTTACGTGATTTAACGTTTTATTAATTGTTTTAAAGTAAATTAGTGGGACGGAATAAAAATATTTACGAACGTGGTGTGACCCGAGCTTGTTGGCCGATTTTAAAATAAAAGAAAACGCCTTGTACTAATTTTGAAGGACTAATAAGGATGGAGGGACTAAAAGTGTCAAATGACTAAACTTGTTTTCTATATAAAGCACCACACATACACATAATAATTCTTTTATCAAAAATTTCTTCCTCCTCCCTTGTTCACTCTCCGCAACCGGCCACACCAAACACACACACAAATCCATTGATTTTCCGACATGCAATATAATTCGTTTACAAAATATTAATCTTTGTATCGAGACCTACACATCCCACTAATTTAATCCCACATGCAACAAGTATTTTGAATGTTTGGAATTTGGTCAAGTTCTTGTGATTTTGATCTTAAGAGGGTGTTCATAGTTGCTAGATTAGTGTTATTAGCAAGTGGTTTGATTGAAAAAGGTTTGGTTGTTTGGGTTGGGTGTTCGTCCGATTTCAAAGCAAAGGGGGAAACCAAAATCGATTTTTGTTATAGCATTGTGAGTATTCTAGCTATGTTCTAGTGTGGTTAATTTGATGTTATTGCGTGTATTATGTTATATGCTATATGATTCAAGTGCGGAAATTATTGAAAGCGTATTTGGTTATTATTTGAAGTTTGATGGTTTTGGTATAATTACATAGGCTAGTTAAACATGTTTTGATAGTTGGTTTAAGTCAAAAATGTCATTTTAATGGGTTTTGAGTTGATCAAGTTTGACCGCCTCGTAACGACTCGAGAAATTTTTGAAAGTTATTTTTGATAATGAAAAGTGATAGTGTTCGCCTTTAGCTACGTTTCGCTAGGTGAATCGTCACGTAACTCTTAATAACGAACGTTTTACGGCCACGTCAAGTTTGGTTATTTTTGGTGTAAAAGTCAACTACGAAGTTTGACTTTTGAAAGTCAAACTTGCGTATACTTTTGAATATTGTTTGTAATGAGCAATGGTTCATAATGCTAGTTAATTGATGACTAAATATGAAGTTCGGATTATATTATCCTTACTTTCAGTAACTTTCTAAAAATAGAAACTTTATGGAAAACGTTGTGATATTGTTAGTGCGTCAAAGTGAAATGTTTTGCGTTGCACTTAGAGATTGTAGTATATTCATGTATACACGTAATAGATATATAAATATAGATGCAAGTATGCATTATATGAATTATTATACTTTTAGTCACGTACCGCTATATATGTATTATATATAGGTCGCGGTTAAGACATGAAGTAATTTGCGCTTGTTGATTTGATTGAATTGGAATCTTTGCTTAAGGTGAGTTTATAGCCTCACATTTTAAATCTTTTGATTGTTTTATAAACCCACGAGAGGGATACATGTTTGTTTTATAAAATCAAACACATATGATTTTATGGTATGTTGGACCCGATTATGAGATTGTTTCCGCATAAGTAGCTATTGTCGAAGTCCCTTATTTCATGAACCGTTAATCGCCTTGTGAGGTGAACGCTAATGCATTAAATAGATCTATTGGGTTGACAACCCCGTCTGGGGTATGAATCCTTGTGAACACCCTGTCAAACAGACGTTTTGTAGTTAGAAGTAGTAGGTATATGACAATAATACCTTGTTCTGAGGCAAATTGGCATATGAAAAGATATATGTTGGTTAACGTTCGGTGTCATGAGCTTAATGCGTGAAAGAAAAGAGATGTTATACATTGTATTCATTGCACTATTTTCCCGAGAACTAATTATGTGTTCAAAGATTATTTCTTATGGACTATTTTAAACTCTATGAATTTCACTCAAAATTTTTATAGACGTTTTAAACATGTTTTATCCTAGGTAACCAAGGATGAAGGCAATGATGGCGTGGAGGTTTCGTGTGTGTGATGATTTTGGTGAAAGACTACTTATGTGTTCCTTGTCTTTCAGAAAAACAATATCTTACTGTGTTTTAAAACAATGTCTTTAAATTTGAAACAATTGTCTTTCAAATGTTGTAATGGTTGTGGTTACGATTCCTGTGGGGACCTAAACGCACTTTTCTCTGATTAATAATGGAACACATGTTTGTCAAACGTCTCATTTGGGTCGTTTTCTATTATCTTTGTGAACGATGCTATTTAGTAACACCCAATTGCTATTTCCACTGCGCAATCCAAAGTTGGGGGTGTTACAGAGTGGTATCAGATCCTAAGGTTATAGAGAACTAGGTTGAGTCTTTTTGAAAAACCTAAACTATAACGCTTCTACATGCACGTCAAGACTCCTCGTTGCCATTGGTTACATATAGAAAAGGAAGGTATATTTATGCATGTGTTTTGTGCATAAATTGTTATGTATTGGTATATTTATGCATGTGTTGTAAGCATAAATTGTTATGTATTGGTATATTTATGCATGTGTTGTATGCATAAATTGTTATGTATTGGTATATTTATGCATGTGTTGTATGCATAAATTGTTATGTATTGGTACATTTATGCATGTGTTGTATGCATAGAATGTTATGTGATTATATAATAATTGTTATTATATATGTTTGGAGTATATTTAAGGTATATACTGAACAAGAATGTCACAAATTGTGAATTTTTGTTTGTTGCGCATTTATGCGAACCGTTATTTTGGATAATAGTATTCTTATTAGAACACTATTGAATAAGTATTATATGATATTTCTAGATTATCATGGTGAACGTAATTCCTCCCGATCATGTGGATGATTTACCCGTAGTTGAGCCGATTCAACCCGATGATGTTCCTGTTATTCCTGAGCCTGTCTTAGTGGATGAAGACGAGGACCCAGAAGAGGAAGAATTTGAGGAAGAAGAAGAATCTCAAGAAGAAGAAGAAGATGATATGGAAGTAGACATCGAGGAAGATGAGAATGAGCCAGAGTTGACATATCCTTATAAAGAGGTAGATCCTCTTAACCCTCCGCCGCCTGCTTCTGAGTCAGAGCATGAGGATGTGATTGAGGTTGAGGACATGGTTGAGCCCGAGGATGAGATTGTTCCTGCTAGTGTCCATGAGGTAGGTGAGTCGTCTACCGCCCTTTTCCTTCGAGAGGAAATTGATGGTTTGTTGCCTTGTCTCATGAGGAGGGACATTAACTCTCTTTTTGGTCGAATGACTTCTCTTTCAAGACGACTGTGTGGTCGCAAGATGGCGCATGCATTGGTCGAAAAGAAGGGAAAAGCAAAGGATGAGTATTATGGTAAACTGATTTTGGATTTGGGTAATGAAGTGCACTCTAGTATGGAAGAAGGAACTGGAAGAAGCAAGGTTTAGCAAAACACTTCTTCGTATGCAGAACGAACGAGTGGAGAGAGGTCTCTATTGGACTAGAGTTCGAGCTCATGAGTTCTATCGAGAGATGATTCGTAGAGGATTTGTGTTTAAAGAAAGACCGAATGAGGCTATCGATGTTCCGATTGAAGACGAGAAGAATCCATCATCTGAGCCGCGGGGATCCCATCATGACTCTTAGTAGTTTAGTTTCATTAGTAGTATCTTTATTGTGTAATCACTAAACTGAATCCTCAGTTAGTAGACTTGATGCTATTGGTTGTAACGATTTGTGTCATTTTGTGAAACAATGCAACTAAGTATTAACTCTTTTGTGATGAATAATGAATGACTATCTTTTGATTACTACTTGATGTTGTGTGGTTAATGTTGTGGTTGAATTGTTTTGTACATGTTATGGTTATATCATGGTATGAATGCTTATCAAGGTTTTATTTTGTGTCGTGACAGAATCATGCCACCAAAATCAAGATCTCTAACTCAAGCTTCCATTAAGTGAATGATCAGCCAAAGGCTTAATGAGGCTTTGATTGTTGATCGAGCTAGGCGAGTTAATGCTAGCAGGGCTGGCGAATCTGGTCAAGGTGGGGCACCTACCGCCCAAGAATGCACTTTTGTTGTGTTTATAAAGTGCAACCATATTGTTTTTCATGGTATTGAAGGGGCTGTCGAGTTGCGAAGATGGTTTGAGAAAATTGAGATGGTTTTTGGAATCAGTGAATGCGGGGAAGGAAAGAAACTTAAGTTTGTAGCCGCTACATTGCAAGGACCTGCTTTGACTTGGTGGAACACTAAGGTTGCAACCATGGGATTGGAGGCTGTTAACCAAATTCCCCAGACTGAAAGAAAGCAAATGATGACTGTAGAGTTTTGTCTAGCAAAAGAAGTTCAAAGGATGAAGCACGAGTTGTAGAATCTTTAGGTTAAGGAATTTAACATTGTTGCCTATACCCAGAGATTCAATGAGTTGGTCTTGATGTGTCCAAGAATGTTGGGAGCCAAAAAATGTAGAAGTTGATGCTTACATTAGAGGATTGTCTGAGAACATCAAGGGTGAGGTCACTTCTTCAAAGCCTACAAACCTTAGTGAAGCTGTGCGTATGGCGTACAAGTTGATGGAGCAAAAGTTGCAAGCAAGGAAAGAGAGGGAAAGGGGAGGAAATAAAAGGAAGTGGGAGAACTTCCAAAGTGGGAACAGTAGTAGGGGTAACTACAAGGATAACTCTTGCCATCAGCAAAATAACCAAAAGCAAGAAAATGCGCGAGCTATGACCACTGCTTCGAACGAGAGTAATGTGCATATTGGACCACTCCCGTTGTGTAACCGTTGCTTTGTTCATCATATTGTTCCTTGTACGATACAGTGCCATAAGTATGGAAAGGTTGGGCACAAGTTGAGGTATTTCAAGGAGAAGAATGTTGCCACAAGTGCAAATGCTAAGCCCAATTGGACTTGTTATGATTGTGGTGAGCAGGGACATACAAGGAACCATTGCCTAAAGAAGAACAAGCCACAAGGTGGAAACGTAAGTGGTCGAGCCTATGTGATTAAGGATGCCGACAAGCAAGGGCCGAATGTAGTTACGGGTACGTTTCTACTCAATAACCGCTATGCTTATGTTTTGTTTGATTTGGGTTCCGATAAGAGCTTTGTGAATACTAGATTTAGTCACTTAATAGATATCAACCCGGATAAACTAGATGTTAGTTATGAAGTCGAGTTCGCAGATGGAAAAGTGGTTAGCACTAACACGGTGTTGAGAGGCTGCACTCTAGATTTAGTGAACCATCTTTTTGAAATCAATCTCATGCCTATTGAACTTGGTATGTTTGACGTCATCATTGGGATGGATTGGTTAGCCGAGCATGATGCTATCATCGTCTATGGTAAGAAGGTTGTTTTTATACCTTGTGGGAACATGACGTTGATAGTCGAGGGTGACAAAGGTCCATCTCGACTAAAGATCATATCTTGTATTAAGGCCCGTAAGTATATCGAGAGAGGCTGTCAGATGTTTGTAGCACACGTGACTGAGAAGAAATCAAAGGAGAAGCGCCTGGAAGATGTGCCAGTAATTCGAGACTTTCCTGAGGTATTTCCTGATGATTTGCCAGGACTTCCACCATCTAGGAAAGTAGAGTTCAGAATCGATTTGGTACCGGGGGCTGCACCTGTTGTACGCGTACCATATCGTCTGGCATCGTCTAAGATAAAAGAACTGTCGGTGCAACTGCAAGAGTTGTTAGAGAAAGGATTTATTCACCTGAGTTCATCACCGTGGGGAGCTCCGATGTTGTTTATAAAGAAAAAGGATGGATCCTTTCAGATGTGTATTCATTACCGCGAACTGAACAAGCTGACGATCAAGAATCGTTATCCTATCTCGAGAATTGACGATTTGTTTGATCAGCTTCAAGTTTGAGCGTGTACTCAAAAATCAATTTGCGATCAGGTTACCATCAGCTTCACATCAAAGAGGAGGACATTCCAATTACTGCATTTAGGACTCGGTATGGTCACTTTGAGTTCCAAGTGATGCCGTTTGGACTGACAAATGCGCCTGCTGTGTTTATGGACTTAATGAATCGAGTATGCAAGCCATATCTTGATAAGTTCGTGATTGTGTTCATTGACGATATTCTGATTTATTCCAAGAACAAGAAGGAGCATGGAGAGCATTTGAAGATTATCTTGGAGCTACTTAAGAAGGAGCAATTGTATGCCAAGTTTTCAAAGTGTGACTTTTGGCTAGATTCAGTACAATTTCTCGGTCATGTAATTGACAATAAAGGTGTTCATGTTGATCCTGCCAAGATTGAAGCAATAAAGAATTAGGCTGCTCCAACGACGCCAACAGAGGTGAGGCAATTTCTTGGATTGGCTGGTTACTATCGAAGGTTTATTGAAGGTTTTTCTCTGATTTCCAAGCCTCTGACTAAGTTGACTCAGAAAGATAAGAAATATGAGTGGGGTAAAGAAGAAGAGGAAGCTTTTCAGACACTGAAGCAGAAATTGTGTAGTGCACCTATCTTAGCGTTGCCAGAGGGGACGGAAGATTTTGTGGTTTATTGTGATGCATCACTGAAAGGTTTTGGAGCTGTAATGATACAACAGGAAAATGTTATAGCATATGCTTCCTGACAATTGAAGAACCATGAAGAGAACTACACAACCCATGATTTAGAGTTGGGTGTCGTTGTTTTTGCTCTTAAGTTGTAGAGACGTTATTTATACGGGACAAAGTGTGTGGTTTTCACTAATCACAAAAGTCTCCAGTACATTCTCAATCAAAAGGAGCTTAACATGAGAGAATGATGATGGATTGAGCTTCTAAGCGATTATGATTGTGAGATTCAGTATCATCCTGGAAAAGTGAATGTAGTGGCTGATGCCTTAAGTCAGAAGGAAAGGATTAAGCCATTGCGTGTTCGAGCTTTAGTGATGATTGTACACAACAATCTACCTAAGCAGATTCTTGGCGCTCAGAAGGAGGCAATGAAAAGGAAGAATGTAAGGGCTGAGAAGTTGGGATGGTTGATTAAGCAAATATTTGAGTATTGCCTCGATGGGATTCGTTGTTTTGGAAAGCGTGTTTGGTTGCCATGATTTGGTGGGCCGAGGGACCTAATTATGCATGATTCGCATAAGTCCAAGTACTCCATTCACCCAGGATCTAACAAGATGTATCAATATCTGAAGCAGTTATATTGGTGGCCGAATATGAAGGCTGATATTGCTACTTATGTAAGCAAGTGTTTGACTTGTATAAAAGTTAAAGCAGAGCATCAAAGACCGCTTGGACTACTTCAACAACCTGAAATCCCCGTGTGGAAATGGGAAAGGATCACAATGGATTTCGTTTATGGACTTCCGAGGATGCCAAGTGGGTACGATTTGATTTGGGTCATTGTTGATCGACTAACCAATCATTTCCTACCAATAAAGAAGATGGATAGCATGGAGAAGCTCACGCAACTCTACCTAAAAGAAGTTGTGTGTAGTCATGGTGTTCATATATCAATCATTTCGGATAGAGATAGCCCTTTCACATCTAGATTCTGGAGATCGCTTCAGAAGGCGTTAGGGACGAATTTGGATATGAGTATCGCTTACTAATTTGAGTAATTATATATAATATATAATATCAAATAGTAATAGTATAGAGAGTATCCCGTTTAATATAAAAATTGCTTAAGGACAAACAATATTTTATCTCCCGGATGTCGTGTCCCGACGAGAGATGAATTTGAAATCCACGAAAGTATTTTGTTTGATGCTTGAATATCGAATATTTTTGTTTTTGGTTTTAAACTAAAAATTTAATAAAAAAAAACTATAGAAAAACTAGGTAGCAAATAGCAAGCAATTAAAAGAAGAACGATATATAATAAAAAAAATATGCTTGCTAAGTGTATTGATTAGATCCTTAAGTGTGAATTAAATATACAATTAAGTTCTTATCGATGAATCAATATCTTTCTAACAAATTATCTTCTCACAACGTTAGCTTATATTGAAAACAACTTTTATTAGGATATCGATTACTTAATTAATGCCTAATTATTCTTAGGGCTTTTGCCCTCTCGAATAATCAAAACACTAATCTAAGTAATATAAAAATCACTAATCAATATTTTCCCTTTTTTTATTAATCACACTTAATTCACTAAACAATTTAACACTTAACAAGCATATATAAAAATCTACTCACTAAGCATATTATTTAAGCTAACAATAATCAACAAAGCAAAACTAAACATTTTATACTAAGCTACACTAATGAATTGAAAAAGGATAGAAAATGGAACCGAATTGAAGAGCCGCAATGAAACGATAACCACCCGATTTAATAAGCTAAAGAAAATAATCAAATTCTTTCTAGCTTACTAAATCCTTAAGCTCCACGCCTCATGAGTAGACCGGTACCAAAATCGAACCATAAAACAATAAACAGTTAACAAATAACAATTCAAAACAGTGCTCAAATTATTATTATTATTATTATTATTATTATTATTATTATTTTATGTTTTATATCTCACAATTGCAACAATAGGCCCAATTATACAACCATGACCAAAACCTAAACCTATAGAACAATAGTGGCCTAACTGAATAAGAAAACAGGCCCAAGATCTAAACGTGGCCCAAATTAACCAAACATATCCAATTTAAACAAGTTCCAAATGAAATATGGAATATAACCAGATTCAACAATTGTTTTGCTTGTCGAGACAGATTAAGCTACACCAAAAACTGAATAAGCAAAACCATGACACAATAAGTTGTTAATAATAGGCTCACACTAACTAAATAAGCTATGATAAAAACAACCACACGCACGGCTTATTCGAATAGACAAAAAAGCTAGACGAGATCTAAAACTATATAAGCTCTAATTGAAACAATAAGCACTCCAAATATCAAACATAACATGAAACTAGTTTAAATTAATAATCTCTTTTAGATCTTATTCGCAACCTTTTAAACAATCAAGCTTAACGAATAATTTTCGCAAACAATATTAGCTCATACCAAACTAATTCATCCAAACCGAATAAGCCACATTTTGGCACAATAAGCACTCCTAAAATCACAAACGAGTCAAGACAAATCGTATCTTAAATGATATAAGCTCAAACCTAACTAATAAGCTATTATAAAGCTTATCGAGCAAAATGAAGAGCTACAAGCTTATAAAACAAAAATAAGCTAGACTTTAGTTTATTATACAAGCTTATAATCAAAACTTATTTAGGATTACAAGTTATGAATTATTTAAGCTTGGTGAATGGTGTAGTCAAATTTATATACGTATTATATTAATCTCGTAAGAATTCCTTTCCAAAATACATCTCAAACAAGAGAAATATAAGGTAAAAATCTCACTAAAGAAAACACAATTTGTATATTTTTATCCGGGAAG
>BQNB010012881.1:0-22727 GCA_026074375.1 Tanacetum coccineum
GTTCATAATGTTAGGTTAAATCTTAGGTGAATGCATTGTTAGAATTAGGAGTGATTAATGTTTTGTTGCTGCTGTGCAGTTATTTTGGTTTATAGGTTTTGGGGTTGCCTTTGTTAATAATGTTAGAGTAGTGGCTTTGTTGATAACGTTAGCTTAAATCATTGGTGAATGCATTGTTAGATTAGGAGTGAGTAATGTTTTCTTGCTGCTTTTTTTGATATAATCTTGGGTTTGTATTACTTTTTGGCTTTTTTTTTTGTTTTAGCATTGCTTTTCAGTGTGGGGTTTGTTATCCTATTATATGACGATTGTGATTACTTTATGATGAGTCTTTTATTTTATACATTTTAGTCGTTAGGGTTGTTTGTGAGTTGCGTGTTTGCCGCTTATTTGCTTAAAAGTGGATGTCACCATGGCATTCCAGCCTTGCTGAGCTTAAAGTATTTGCTTTCGGGGTATACGTGTCGCCTTTTTTGCTATATGTACGACATAAATTCGTGTGCCTTTCAAAAAGAATTTTTGGTCAAATACCGATCATGCCATACATTCTTGAACAAATTGTTTGAATGCTAATGATTTTTGCCTGCATATTATACCCAAAATTGTTACGGAGGAGGCCTCTCGCTACCACTTATCTAGGCGGCGTAAACCTGAGGCTTTTGATTTATGTGTTATGAGAGTGGTTGAGTTCCGGTTCTAACAAAAAAAGGATGTGTGCCATGCAGGCAGTGCTTGACGAGTTTACAGCCATGGAAGTCATATCGGTGCTGAGGTATTTGGCACAACTGTGTGGGTTGAGATGAACAAAAAGGTGGAACGGTGTTGGAATGATCTGGATCTTATTAAATCGCTTAAAACGGAGTACACTAATCCTTACATCAATGTTTCTTTCATTATGATCTGGGTACCACGCGATTGGGCAGGGTTAATTGCTACCGAGAGCTTGCAGCCATGGCAAGCATATCATTGATTCCATATTTGACGGACCCATAAATGCTATCGCCTTTTTGTGAATATATTTTACACCTACAAGATTTGACAGTGCTGTGAAAGCGATCTGAATCTTGCGGGGCAGGCACGACTCATGTATGCAGCCATGACGGGTCGTATACCCCTCTTATCCGGTTTCCACACTCGCAATTATGGAGCAAACCATGATTTCTTCTATGTTTCATAAGGCTTGTGTTACTTTGAGACAGTTAGGGGCCAATACCTATTTTATGAACTTACTTTTAGTGTGGTATAGCGATGAAGATACTTATGCTTTTTGTGCGATCATGATGGTGTAAAGCGACACGTATTCTTGGCAAGAGCAGCTACGCGAGTTGAGTTTGTGCAAGCCATGGCCGGTCGAATGCCCTTTTACCCGGTCACGCACTCTTACATTTGAGCCAAACGATTTTACTATTTCGGTTTAAAAAAAGACAGAGTTTTAAAGTCGGGTTGTTTGGCACGTGGAAATAATAAAAAGACTAAAGCATTTGTGTGCATTCGATTTTTTTCGAGGCAAACGAGCAATCCGAAGGATTTTGGGTTAAGCACGTAACGGAAAAAAACCATTTAGAAGGGGCAAGATGAATATTTTTTAACTTCTTTTGAGGGTGTTTGCGATTGAATAGTTTATAAGTGCTTAGCTATCATAAGTTGTTGCGACAAGTGTGTGTAAACTGTTTCTTGTTTACATTTTGTTATATAATTGAAAAGCATTTGGATTTGTTGATTTCATTAATCTTAGTGAGGGTTTTATGTTCTGTGGTGCAAGCGACATTCATCTTTTCCTTATACATGTGAACATACAATTTGGTGAAAAGCTAGAGTTGAAAGTAAAAAAAAATCAGGTACTGTAAACAATCAAGAACACGACGGTTTGTAATGTTGCCAGTACTACTAAATTAGTAACCCGTCACTTTTTGGTGAGGGTGTGGTACATGATCTGCTTGCATCTGTTGTAACATATTGGGGACGAGACCCTTTTGCAATGGTGTTTATTCGTATGTTGCTGTTGGGGTATGATACATTGGGTCAAACGGTGAAATTTTAATATATACAATGCAAGTAGCACAAATCAGATGTGGCAAATCGGGTCGGGTTCAGGTTGGCGGGTTCGAGTTGACAAATTGGCGGGTAAAGAAATCTCAACCCGAACTTGACACATTTAAATAATCGGGTCTGCTATGTCAACCCTAACCTGTTTACACATAACCTAGACCTGACCCATTTAACCCGTATATATACTTGAGTTGGCGGGTTAAACAGGATACACGAGTTGAATAAGGTTAAGGATTTCGGGTTGACCCATTAAACACGTCTTATATACAAAAGTTGGCACATTACACGGGTTAAACACGTTAAATTGGTTTGTGGGTCGACTCATTTAACCCGTATAATCAAATATAAATAATTTAAAATTTAAGAAAAAAATTTTAAACGGGTTGGCGGGTCGACACGCTTAATTTATGCCTAACCCGAACCTGACATGTTTAATAGACGGGTTGGATAGGTCAACCCAAACCCGACCCAAATATATTTAGACTCAACCCGAACCTATTAATTTTCGTGTCGGTTTCAGGTCAAGTTTCGTGTTGAGTCAAAAATTGCCACCCTAGCACAAATGATGGTTTTTTGGATAATAGTTTGCATAAAAACACCAAGACTTATAAGTCGAGATAAAACCCACCAACACCACATGATACGTTATAGTTTGCACAGAACCAAAAAAACGGAACTTAATTTCAAAGTTTTGGGTTTTTTCTGGGTTGTGTGTTTTGCTAAACAATTTGCTGAAAGCGATATTTAGAGATAATGGAGAGACATATCTTCCTTAAAGGTCAGTAGTTGTTTTCGGGTATTTAGGTACTTTTATTCACAACTTATTGTTTCGCGTGTAGTGCGTTTTTACGGGTTTTTTGACGGAAAGAGTATGGCCGGGTCACAACATATTGAGGTTCGATTGTGTGTGTTTCAGTGGGTGCGTTCAGGGTTTGTGATCAGGGGGTGTAGGGGTTGTTCAATTTGCATAAGTACGATATGCCACAGTTCCCTAGCCAAAATGTTCCATTTGTCATAATACATCCTGCATACTGTTTCGATTGCATATGTTCCTCTGCATATTTCGATGGCATATGTTTCCATCCTATAGTGTATTTCGATTGACAATATGTTACCTTCCCATGTGTTTGTATATAAAGGAGGTTTGTGGTTTCATATACAAGAATCTCAACTATTTTCTAGTCTCATTGTATATTCATTTTCACTTTTCATTGTTTTAATAACATTTGTCTTCTCGTACGTCTCCTTTCGATTGAGCTTCTGTAATTCTCATGATCAACCTTAAAGTTATCTTTCTCCACCTATATCTTTATACAGAGGCCATCAAAACTAAATAATTCTTATGAAATATTTTAAAAGGCACCCAGAACGACAATTACATGAATGAAGTCCACTGCATAGACAAAACGTTTATATATAAAGTTGTCATCGTTTATAAGAAATATTGCATATAATTGTTAACGGGGATAAATCATTGTGCCCCAAAATTTTTGGGGCCCCTGTCTGCCTTCTCACTTGTATCCATAGGGGTACTCACTGGAGTACAATCAAAGTAATTGAATTTCGTTAGTACCTTCTCAATGTAATAAGACTGAGAAATTGCTATTCCATTACTTTCATGTTTAATCCTAATACTAAGGATAACATCAGCCTCCCCCTATCTTTCATTGAGAACCTTGATGATAAAAATTCTTTTGTCAGGTCCACCTGAACTTGGTCAATGCCAAAGATCAGCATGTCATCAACATATAGGCAAATGACGACTCCTTTACCATATTCATCAAATTTGCTATATACATATTTGTCGACTCGATTAAGAAATAACTGTTGATGCATAATTTGGTCGGGCCGGTCCTGACGACTCTCCTAGTGTCGTTCATTGTTTTCTCGGGCCTTGAATAGTGATGCCAACAAAGAAGAACCGGGTAGAAGGGGACCCGAGGCCGGAGCCCCAGGATCCACCCTCCGACGGTCAAGTCAGAATAGTATAAGCATATAGTAAAGAGGTGGTAGAGAATAACCTGTTATCCCCCCCCTATAGAAGGATCCTACCCCTGAATTTATAGGGTATGGATTAGGGTTAGGTCAAATGTGGGCCGCTCTTCTATCGGGCATGGCCTATTACCGGCCCATTCCGGACTATACATCTATAAGTCCCCCAGTCTAGTATGATATAGCTCTTGGCTATGTTATGCTAGACTTATGCTTTGTCCAAAGGTGTCTTCCTTTTGACCCGTAGGCCCAATAGCCCGTGTCCGTGACCCGTAGGTCCATGTGTCTGCTACGGCCACCCATTACGGCTGTCTATGGCCCATAGGCCCAACTCAGTAAGTAAGCCCATAATAGTATAAGTGGGCCGGGACGGTCCACACTATACGTCATCATGTCCCCCTAGTCTAGTAAGTGTGGCAGTAGCCGCGATTGCTAGACTAAAAGGACTACTCGTATCGTCGCGGAGACATTCGCACATACGCCGCCATATCTATTTTTAAATTGTGTCAATCATGGCCTATCTTAGGCAGCACCCGCGTACATGTGTCAAGTAATTGTGCTCGGATGCTTGGTTTCCCGTGGCTGGACGGTAAATACCCCGTAAGAAGAATATGTGTTCTATAGTCGGGGTAACACTAGCATCGGCAAGATACCATTCTCGTTCGTTTCTGACGAGAGGATAATGAGAAGGATTTATAATGATGAAGGCGGACCCCGTATAATAAAGGCCGACGGAAGACGTACTTCCGTGGCCGGGTAATGCGAATATGGCATTCGACTTACGGCCGACGGAAGACGTACTTCCGTGGCGGGTGATGCGAATATGGCATTCGACTTACGGCCGACGGAAGACGTACTTTCGTGGCGGGTGATGCGAATATGGCATTCGACTTACGGCCGACGGAAGACGTACTTCCGTGGCGGGTGATGCGAATATGGCATTCGACTTACGGCCGACGGAAGACGGACTTCCGTGGAGGATGATGCGAATATGGCATTCGTCTTAGTATTGGGCTTGCAAAGCCTCTTATATATTTTCTATATCCGGAGATACTTACATGACATGCACGAAGATAATTATAATGGTATCGGTATACCCCTATAGCCTCCCAAGTTTAATGGTGCTATGTTTTATTAGTAGTATTACACTTACAAACAAAGTATCCAAAAAACATGAATAATTTTATCACCTACCCCAACAGGTCGTGACCCGCGTAACACGGAGCTTACTAGAAAGGTGGCTGGTTCATATACCCTAATGTGCTATGCCCAAAACTTGTAGCCTACTAGGAAATAGCACTCGACTATGTGCGATATGAAATGAAACACAAAGTGTTTGTTTATTTATTATGTCCTGATTTTGGGAATTTAATTTCGTACATTAGGAAGGTAGCGGATATGAATTAAAAGTAATATGATTTAACTAATAATAGGCATAAGAACGTGTACAACAAATGTTTTCACGTTTATGTAAGTAAGCCTTGCACGCCCCCTTCACGCCTCCGCAAGTGCTAGGTACATATAGGACTACGTAAGCCATAAAAACGACCGAGGCACGGTCATGTGTCATAATGATGACAGCTAAAAAACTTTCCACGGATGCATTAATAAAAAAAAGTACTCGATTTAGTTTATTCGCGGATCTACATGAGTTGACCGGTGATCAAAATAGTTAGCCGCGGGTTGCCCCCGGCCGGGAGTACAAATGTTGACTCCAAATGTATAATCTTAAATACTCATTAAGAGCTCAATGGGCGCATGGAGGGGTTGTAGCCCCGTGTCTCCATGCTTGGGTAAGCAATGGAAGTCGTTATGACAAAAGAGCGGATATCCGCTGCGTTGGTAATCGGAACATGCCGTGTGGATAAAGGTTCCGCGGCTCATGATGGTAGTCGTTGTGAAGTGAACTTCCAAATGCAAGGTACAAAGACTTTGGGAGTGTCCAAGTTCATTGACCGGTGATTTACCTCCGGAAGGCTCGAGACCGCAATGGTGATGCGGTTGGTGACCGCGGATACCAAAGAGAAAAACAAGTCCGGGTGTGCGGACAAATAATCCAAAGATAGCCCAACAACGTGATGTGATTAACGGAGCTATTATTTAGTGCTACTTCTTTTATTAGTAGTATTAAACTTAATACATTGTGTTTAAATGAATAGCGGACATTTTTATAGAATATTTATTCCGTATACATCCTCTACATAACATGGAGTTTATTATAAAGGTTGCCCAACCACATGTCAAAATACGGGGCCTATTAGAAAGATGGCTTAACATCAAGATGCATATATTGCTACGGAGCATGAAGCTTGTTATAGATATAGCGCGGAAAACATGTCCGGAAATTTAGTCATGCGTAATGTTACGGCTTCAAATACAATTGGTCCGGTTTAATATGTCCGGAGTAAAAATGAAATAATAACTTGAAGTAATATTCGAAATGGACTAAAGTTGTCATATGCATGACAGACACTTAGTCTCTTTTTTTATATTGTATATAAATGAGTTTACTCATGTGAGACTACTTTTCATTAATGAAATTAAAGGCAATATATATATAGAACATGTCTTAAAAACCGTAGGGAATTTATGTTAAACGGAGTTGTTTGTTACGAACAGGTTTACTCACGAAGTTGTTTGTTAAACCGTAGGGACTACTTTTTTTTATATTGTATATAAATGAGTTTACTCACGAGGTTTTTCAAACACGTTCCGTTGCGGAGTGTGGAGTTTTACGTTAATTTATGTTAAACGGAGTTGTTTGTTACGGACAGGTGTTTTAACGGTAGGGAAAAAGGGACTATTTACGTAAATTATTAAAAGTTCTTTGTTCTTTTTTCTTTTTGGAAAATATGTATTAAACTTTAACAATTTTTAATAAAATCATACGTATGTCAGAAGCACTACAATATTGGGCTCGTTTTTTCGCAATTCGAAGATTTTTTTTAGTGGTATATTTTTTTCCGAATGAATAGATAGCTATACGTTCCATATTTGATAAATAAAGTTTGTTATATAAAAAAGTCGTAAATAGCTAAAACTGAAGGTCGTTTTACTAACTTTTCGCTCTGTTTGACGAAGTGTTTTGTAAGGTTTTTTTAATTGTTTTAATCACTTTGGGAAAAGTGTATACTTATTTTTTAAAATTAAAAATCATGAATGCTGAGGATTGCCAAAGCAATACTAGTAGGATGAGAATCCTCTAAAGTTCATTTAAATTTTAGAAGTAAAGTTCCCTCATAAAGATAATAGCGGGACTCACTGTGGGATTCAGTTTTCTTTATCTTTGTGAGGGAGATGATCCTCATCCATACTAGCAAATGTTATAAAGTTATAATAATTAAAGATTTATTAAAACTTTTATTCACTCAAATTAATGCATGTGGGAGTACATATTGTGATAGGTATAATTGTCTTTGTTACATATATGAGATGTTATTCTATAATTACTTCGACTATATAAAACAATTCTTTTGTACTAAAAACAACGGCACTGGAAATTTTTCTTAAAAACTTCAAACATGTTGGAATTTGATAATCTGTTAACCATTTAACTACCACGAGTACACAGCGGATATGGATCAAGTAAGGCACATATGATTAACACACAATAAACATAAAGAAATCATAGTTCTTGAAGAATCAAATGCAAATGAAACAAAGTGGTTAAATTACCATCTCTACGGTTGCTCACACAACACGTCAAACAAGCACGTCACGATGCTAGTCGTTACTTCACGTCTCTCAAACACCAAGTGTTACTTTTGTTTCTTGAACGGAATATCACAAACAACTCTTGTATTTTGAACCGAAAACCAATTCGAATATCAAAGCGATATTACGTTCGAATGGTTTAGAAAAGAGAATAGAATAGTAAACAAAATAATTGTTTATATTCTTTGATGCTACCTTTCACGAATGGAAAAAGCAATTCACTTTTGGAATGAACAATTTGTCTAATCAAAGAGATAGGCCTATGCCGTATGTTATATTTGTGGGATCGAGTGTGTGTCAGTTTATTTTCTTTTTTTTTTGTGGTCCAATTAAGTGAGAAGAGGTATGGGAGTTTATATAGCATATCAACCCTAGTTGTAGATCAAGTCAAAAACCTTAAAGATAATCTTCAAGTTTCTAACTTATCACAACTCTTCTCACTTATCATAAACACAAGGCATTATCCAATATTTGATTCCAAAATCTCTTCTAGAATCCTCTAAAAATTCTACCACTTTTGGGAGGTCTTAGAGGTTTCGGGTTTGTCCCTTTTAGTCCCTTCGGTTCATATTTAAATACTCGCTAAGTTAGTTATAAAATCATAACGGTAAGTAACGGTTATTTAAATTATCAACGTGAAGCATATTAAACTCTTAATAATAAATAAATATATATTAAGTATTTAATAAACGTACTCTTCGTGTCTCAACGTGTGTGCCCCCAATAGGCTCACACATTTCTAGTCGTATAGGTGCTAATCCAACTAACATATTCCAACACAAAACGTCCATTTTGAGCATGTACTCGTACGTAGGGGGTAGTGGAGTAGCCTCATGACTTAGTGGTTTCTATTAGTTAATTGACTTGATTCACCGTTACAACTTACAGAGGTAAAAAAAATATTTGATCTCATTTTCACAATTTTTTAGAACGTTGAGGCATTGTCCCAGCCACGTGCGCATTAAAGTCTTTCAATTAATTATGTTACGGTAATCTTTTCTTACTCTCTGTCGGCCTTGAACCAGATTTAAACATCTTCTACAATCTTCACAAAATTTATTTTTCTTTTCATCATTGCCAGTTTGATTCACCATCTTGACCATGTCGCCTTCAAAGTCTCCACAAACAAAATGCATTTGTGCCAAGTGTGATTTTATTAATTTTAACATTAATTGTGATGCTAGTCCTTTACACAGCATGTGATTTTTTAAACAAATACTCCAGCTACGTATCTCTTGTGTAGCTTGCTAAACTGACATTGTATCCCTCACTGTTGGCTATTGTTGTGATGCTTCTTGGCGTAAATAAGAAGCCAACGTCAACCGCATTGAGTTTCATTAGCGGAAAGAATACATGATACATATTCTATTTCGTAATTGTCATGTAGCTAATGTTTTTAGTTCACACCAATATCTCAAACACGTGGAATATTATGATAAATATTCCTTTGGATTTCACAGATAAATAATTTTTACAGCAATCATAAATTATACTGTATTTCTTAATCCTTAAATCCACATGAATGGAGAGGATTATATCCAAAATCACAAATACAAACATTCACCATGCAACTCTTTATAAGAAGAAAGCATACAATTGTTGTTCATTCGGTTAAATTAAAATGGTGTGAGTTCATTGGTTGTTATAGAGCATGAACGTTGCATTGTTTGCATTTTTGAAGTTAGTTACTTTCAAAAGTGGATCACGGAAAATGGTTTATGGGGGTAATGCCAACATGCAATTTCAATCCATTTACAAGACTTTTTAGCATTTGGCTACTTTATCATGACTATCAATTTTCTGAACTTAGTCATGTTGCATTTTTATATTAAGACACATTAATTAAGATTTATGTCAAAGCTTCGTGTGTAGACATAGGTATATACCTAGTTTAGTTACTATACAGTTTATCTTGATCCTTAGTTGCCGGCAACATCACTATGTTGTTATTGTGTTTTAATACAAGTCACAATATATCTAATTTTAATTACCTTTCTATACAAATTGTATCTTATCTGGTTTTAGTAATACAATTGATTGAGAATGCAAATTTCTATTTTGGCATAGTATGTCTGTCCGTCCATGCGCCTGTTATTACATCAATTTTTCGTTATGTATTAACATTGATTAATATTTTGTCTAGAATTTTGTTGGACACACTCTCAATTATATATTGTTGTTGTTAGCTCATCTTGCTCTTATGCAAAAGTAACAACCAGTCTCATACACAATATAAGATATACATGATGAATCCTTTTGTTAAAAACACAAGGCTTCCATTCATGTATTAGATTGTCTCAAGTGAAATATATCATTTAAGACTTGCTTCAATGATATATTGCATGGTGTTGGACTTAATCACCGCATATGTTTTTCTTAGTAAACATTTATTCCAAGGTTGTTTATTTTATTTCCTAAATTTCCGAGTGAAGTCACATTCCAATCTTAAGGATTCAAATCTTGCTTCCATGGAATGATGCTTTCAACATGTTAGACAACATATAAATTTTAAAGAAAATAAACATAGTGCTCCCACTTGATGTCAGGTATACTCAGGAGTTATCTTAATATAATCAAAATCATATTGTGATTAAACTTAAGATCTCAGCTCCTAGATGCATGATCCAATCCACACTTAGATTCTATTATCTTGTAAACTTTATAAAGATTATTTTAAACTTATTACCTTTTGATTACACACCGTCCTCGCAAAAAGTAATCATAAAAAAAGAGTTATAAAACTTAATTGTCATAAAACAAATATAGACTCATAACCCTTTTTGATTACACATCGTCCTCGCAAGGTAATTATTAAAGAAAGAGTTATGATCCTTAATTCGCCATATGAGAGATTCAAGAAAATCTGTATGACAATTAGTTATCTTTATATAATTAATACGTGTAGAAAAGAAAGATTTAATCATAGTCAATTGCTTGAGTAAGATTAAAACTCTTATCATCAGCCAGGCATTAATATGTATACAATCTTGTCCTTATGAGCCTTTCTTCAAAAGAAACTCATTCTAACCTTTCAGTTTAACTGTTTGGTAAAAGATCAATCAAGCTCACAACATTGATTTGTCTTTTAAGGACAACATCTTATCATTCATAGTTCTAAGATATTTATCAGATCCAAGATGTGATAATTCATCTTATTAGTTAACAGGTTTATCATGACCCTCTAACTTATATTCCTCAGCATTGATATAAAAATATCACTCCATTGATGAGGCATCCTTACGGATTTATGAATGAGAGTTACATTATATTTTGAGTTGACATTTTCATGTTTTAACCTTAGTATGACATCAACAAGTGAATTCAGAAGGTTATGTAATTTATTCTTGAATATCTTCAAGATCTATAGATGCTCCCACTTACTTTTGTAAGAAGAGATAATTCTCTAAATACTAAGTATTACGGCAACATACATTGTTACTTGAATTTGGACAACAAAAAATATTTTATACAGTTCTTCGTCTCTAGTCTTGTTAATAATATGCTTAAAAAGATATTAACAAATTTTATAGAACTCTAATCAAGACATAATGTGGGGAAAAGGATTCAGCCCCAATCTACAAAATAGATACTGTCTTGAATACCGTCTATAGTTGAAACGTATATCGAGTGTATCCAGACACAATAAAAATAAAGAAACGCAAAATTATAACCTTGATAGATTTTGAAGGTATAGCTAATTAAAAGATATCTGAAATTCAACAATAGTGAATATAGTTTGTTTTCAACACAATCGACATACCATAATAGTGAGGTATCTATGAGTATGGAATGTGAACTGCCATCAGAATTCTTTTAGAATAACTTAATTCTCTTTGATCAAATACTTTTCAACTGTGTCCGAGCCAAATGAATAACATAGTATTAACAAACAAATGCATATGCTATAATGTCACTTCCTTGAATAAGTACATTAACGTCCCATGTTTATGTGTTCACAAGAAGACATAAAGTTCAAGAATTCTTATCATGTGTTTATAAAATACAAAACTGTCAAGTATACATTAATATGTCGTTGAACATTCAAGACCTATGTTTATGATGCAACAAGAAGACATAACAATGTTACCACATACTTTATTTTATAAGTCATTGACAAATTCAAGGACTTTATAATTATGTCTTAACAAGAACATAATTATACTAACTAAAGTAATTATGAACGCAAACTCTGAGTTTTAGTAGTAATTTCAAAGTTCAATTTAATACTTCATAAATTATGAATATATATCGAATCACCCATAATTAAATTGACTAGAAATCATATAGTCAATAAAGTTGAAGTATCTTTAAATTATATCTTGACTTTTAAATGTACTGTAGGGCAAAAACAACAACTTGTGTATTACGTCTTAGTAGACTTTAATTAGCTTTCTTACTTTGGTCAAGAAAAACTAATTATTCATATGTATATTTTTTTTTGCACACACATTAGGATTTCTCCCCACTTGTGTACGGACAAACATTACCTAAAGTAGGCAAAACCATACGACAAGCTTTCGATTGTTTTAAAACATATGATAGGGTCATTAGATAATTACAAGTAGATTCAACCATGAATGTTGAACTATGGAATTGTGATATTATTCTATAGATAACTTTCGGAAGCAACATCGAAAGTGCAACATGTTATCTAAAAATAAAATGCAATCTTCCTTTAGAAAATGGTTCATATCGGAAAAGTAATATATTATTATAAAGCAAGCAAGAGAATAAATAGGGCAACTAACAAAGAAATAAAATCTTGTAGCTCCCATGAAATTGACAACATTACATGAAATGTATTTTTCAGTAATAACATGCAAAGCTCCCACTAGATTTGTCAACATTGAAGTGTCTACAATCACCGGTAGAAAGCTAAAAGCATTTATTTATTTTCCTACTCTCCTTTAGAAATCCTACAAGTAGGCAATGTACTTGGGTATTGCGCAGAGTATATGAAGTTTCTACTATGTAGATGAGGGACAGCCATCATATATACATTAACGTTAAATATCTTAGCATGCATTTTCCTCCTTAATCTGCTGTCTAACCACAAGGTGTTTAGCAAAAAAAGGATGATCGAGTCCGAAGAAAATTTACCTCGAAGACATCTAGCAATTTTTTACTCATTGCAGGTTGAAACTCATACAAATCCGTAGACAAGTGTAAGATGTCATTATTTGGTAGCTATAGACACAATGTTCTCTAGTACACAATAATTATCTTTTAAAAAATTTCAAACCGAAAAATGAATGAAAATATTAAGTTGAAGGGGTTTTTAAATATAATTGATAAAATTCAATTATAACCCTATCTTATTCTTATCAACAAATAAGAAGAGATAGGAGTAAGTCTCACTCTTTCTTACCAGGAAAAGAGACTATGTTTGTCTTTCATGTGAAAACAAACTTTCATTTACGAATTATGTTGCAATAACACAATTAATCAGAACATAGAAAGTTCAATTTAGTATTTTCGATAATTAAATTCTTAAAAGAATTAAATAAACCAAATAAATTTACTATAAGTCTAAGATCCAACTGTGACCCTCAAACCACTTATTAACCTAGGAGTCTGACCAGTGAGAAAACAAGTAGGGCAAGAGGTAAGCGACGAGCGTTAATTGCATTTAATGCAACTCTTAGATTTATGAGACATATGACATTAGTAACTTATATAGTCATGTCAAATGCATATTTCGTCTCATCTTATGCCTCGGGTCCGAGGTCTGACCAGGTAACTCGATTTAAGTCGACCAAAAGAGAACGTGCGAAAATTAACAAAGGTCTGACCAATGGAAAAAATTCGCCATGGGTTGGAAAGGCCCTAAGGTCTGACCAGAGAATACAATCCAAATGCACGTGTTCTATATTTGGCTGGCATAGACTTAAAATTTTATATAAGGGTATACACATAAATTTTACAAAATATGTGACAAAAATCGTATACAAGAAGCATGCAAAACAACTTGTAGCACAAAGTTAAGAAAACATTTTTGTTAACCTTTTTGTTATAGACATCATTTTGTCAAATGTTCACGGTAGCTCCATTTTGGACGCACAAAGAAGCGGAGAAACAGGTCAACGCGAAGCGTATTAAAAACCTACTCTTTTTGGGTGTTCCGTAGCTACAACCCGCCTAAAACTTCTCGTTGTAGTTTTGATCAACAAAGGGTTGAGTCGTATACTTCCAATTGACTAATGATGCTATTGTATGTTAAGAAACCCCTTTGTTAACATTAGTTTTTATAGTTGCCAATATGGTGGGATTACAAATTGATCAAACCCTATATTGTACTCCTACTTGGTCCGAGGACACAAGTAATTCTAATAATTCCCTCATATGCCGTAGCATGTAGTGGGGCGGGAGAAGATTAAAGATCAATTCAACCCCATACTGCGCATATAAACTAAAGCTTCACAAGAAATCAAATTTTATAGTTAAATGACCTATACAAATTGTTGCCAAAAACCCCCGTTTTCGCAAATAACACACAACAAGTCACAGGATTATAATTAACGTTGTGTAATACTAGACATGTTTAATCCAAATTTCTCTATAAGTATAAGTCTGTTTTTAAGAGTTTCATAAAGTCTATTTTGCAAATATTGACTAGACACATGGCATATCACATATAAGCAATTAAAACAGACAGAAAATTGGAGTAAAATTGAAAACAAACTCTTATGTAGAAAGCAGTAATCCCATAATCCTTCGAGTTCTGACTAAAAGGAGTCTTCTCCATTGGAGAACCATAAGACTCCACTAGGTTTTCTGCAAAGTGCCATAGAGCCGCCAAACATTCGCATCATATTAGCATATGCGTGAGTCTTAAGGCCGAGATAGAACAAGAATATAATAACATGGCAGCTTAATTAACCTTTAATTTTAATCTATTCTCTTTTTATCAAGTTACATATGTGTTGATTCTAGGTGTTTATTCATTATTTATAGCAAGGATTTGCATGTGCGATTGCGAGGCCATAATTTCTAATAAAACAATAAATAAACTTAGATTTCATGCAGCCCTAAAGCGTGTTTAAAATATTGTGATAACCCGAAATACACCAAACGAGTTGGCTCGTGATGCCACTGTTGGGATTAAATAAACTGTTAACCATTAACAACCACGAGTACGCAGCGGATATGAATGGGGGATTAAGAGGTGAATATGATTAAACACACACTCTCTCTCTCTATAAACATAAGTGGAAAACAAGAAAACTTAACCCTTGTAGTCAACAGCAAATGAAACCAAAGTGGTTAAATTACCACCTCGAACGGTTGCTCACAAACACGTCAAAAAAGCACGTCACGATCTAAGTCGTTACTTCACGTACTCTCAAAAACACCAAGAAGTGTTACTTTTGTTTCTGAACGCGAATATCACAAACAACTCCTTGATTTTGAACCGAAAACCAATATCAATATCAAAGGCCGATATACGTTCGAATGGTTTAGAAAAGAGAATAGAATAGTAAACAAAATAAATGTTTATATTCTTTGATGCTACCTTTCACGAATGGAAAAAAGCAATTCACTTTTGGAATGAACAATTTTGTCTAATCAAAGAGATAGGACTATGCCGTATGTTATATTTGTGGGATCGAGTGAGTGTCAGTTTTATTTCCTTTTTGTGTGGTCCGATTAAATGAGAAGAGGTATGGGAGTTTATATAGGCATATCAAAACCCCCATTGCTAATCAAGTCAAAAAACCTTAAGTGTAATCTCAAGTTTCTAACGTTATCACAACTCTTCTTTCACTTATCATAAACACAAGGCATTATCCAATATTTGATTCCAAAATCTCTTTCTAGAATCCTCCTAAAAATTCTACCACTTTGGGAAAGTCTAGAGGTTTTCGGGTTTGACCCTTATAGTCCCTACGTTCATATATAAATACTCGCTAAGTAGTATAAAATCATAACGGTAAGTAACGGTTATTTAAATTATCAACGTGAAGCATATTAAACTCTTAATAATAAATAAATATATATTAAGTATTTAATAAACGTACTCTTCGTGTCTCAACGTGTGTGCCCCCAATAGGCTCACACATTTCTAGTCGTATAGGTGCTGAAATCCAACAAACATATTCAAACACAAACGTCCATTTTGAGCATAGTACTCTCGTACGTAGGGGGTAGTGGAGTAGCCTCATGACTTAGTGGTTTCTATTAGTTAATTGACTTGATTCACCGCTACAACTTAGAGAGGTAAAAAAATATTTGATCTCATTTTCACAATTTTTTAGAACGTTGAGACATTGTCCCAGCCACGTGCGCATCAAAGTCTTTCAATTAATTATGTTACGGTAATCTTTTCTTACTCTCTGTCGGCCTTGAACCAGATTTAAACATCTTCTACAATCTTCACAAAAATTATTTTTCTTTTCATCATTGCCGGTTTGATTCACCATCTTGACCATGTCGCCTTCAAAGTCTCCACAAACAAAATGCATTTGTGCCAAGTGTGATTTTATTAATTTTAACAATAATTGTGACGCTAGTCCTTTACACAGCATGTGATTTTTTAAACAAATTTACTCACCAGCTACGTATCTCTTGTGTAGCTTGCTAAACTGACATTGTATCCCTCACTGTTGGCTATTGTTGTGATGCTTCTTGGCGTAAATAAGAAGCCAACGTCAACCGCATTGAGTTTCATTAGCGGAAAGAATACATGATACATATTCTATTTCGTAATTGTCATGTAGCTAATGTTTTTAGTTCACACCAATATCTCAAACACGTGGAATATTATGATAAATATTCCTTTGGATTTCACAGATAAAGAGTTTTTACAGCAATCATAAATTATATTTCTTAATCCTTAAATCCACATGAATGGAGAGGATTATATCCAAAATCACAAATACAAACATTCACCATGCAACTCTTTATAAGAAGAAAGCGTACAATTGTTGTTCATTCGGTTAAATTAAAATGGTGTGAGTTCATTGGTTGTATAGAGCATGAAACGTGTGCCTTGTTTGCATTTTTGACGTATTTGCTTCTTCAAAAGTGGATCACGGAAAATGTTTATGGGGTAATGCCAACATGCACTTTCAATCCTTTAATAAGACTTTTAAGCATTTTGGCACAACTTTGACTACTTATCATGACTAAACAATTTCTGAACTTAGTCAGTTGCATTTTATATAAAACACATTAATTAAGAATTTATGTCAAAGCCTTCGTTTGTAGACATAGGTATAGATTTAGTTTACTATCCAGTTTATCTTGATCCGTAGTTGCCGGCAACCAAAGCACTAAACTTAGTGATGTTGCTGATTTGGTGTTTAAAAGACAGTCACATATTTAATCTAATTTTAATTACCTTTCTATACAAAGTGTATCTTAATCTGGTTTTAGTAATACCATTGATTGAGAATAGTCAAATTTCGTATTTTGGCCATAGGATGTTCTTAGAGGTGCGCAAATCAGTTAACATCGGTTCGGTATAGTCAAACAGGAAAAAAACACAGTTCAGTCAACAGGAAGCCGAAACCAGTTCGGCAACGAAACCTGAACCGGTTTGGAACCGTTTGGTATCAGTTCATGCCGAACCGGTTTTGCCGGTTTGGAACCGTTTCGTTCCGGTTAACCTGGAAAACCGTTTGGTCATTTTGGTTTTTTTTTTTTTTTTTTTTTTTTATTTTAACATATAGGAAATATCAACATAAAACGAAAATACACAAGCAGGTCGTGATGACAAGAACGGTTGCATGTTTATTGTTTGAAACATATAGAAATACAACATATAGGAAATACAACAAAACTAAATACAAAATAAAACTAGTAGTATGGTGTATTGTCCGGTCCGTGTACATATGACCCTCCATTCTCATCCTTTGGGTTTCGTCATCTTCTGCCCCGCTGCACAACATATAATCACCGCGGTGTTCTTCAAAAGAGCCGTCGCTACTAAAGCATTCCTAAACGCAATTTCATGAACGTTTAGTTTGAAGGTGGCTTCATTCATTGCACTCGTCTTTAAAAGACACCTCTTCAACGTCCAAGGGCATTCAAGTGAGTTGTGTGCTGTCTCGCTTCATGACGTCTAAGTGGTCCTTTAAACACATAAACATCCTCTAAAGACTCTGCAGTTAGTCTTGTTCTTCGATTGAGACAAAAACCTACACTTGTTGAAAATTCTGATTCAGATGCTACCGAAGAAGCTTGGACACTTAATATATCCAAGGGCCATGCGGGATAGAACAGAAACGTGAATTTTTCCTTTGTGTTTCCAAAACCCCAATGCATCATAAATTCATAGTCCTTGGCTGAAGTCCTCCCCCCCCCCACCTCATACAAAATCTGTTTTGGATATATATTGCTCATAATCAGAGGACATTATAGATCACACCCTTGCCTTCTTTTGTTTATGTTGGGTTAAACCGTGTACCATAACAATAAAGATCACGACTCTTTTGGGATGAAGAACCCTCAGCAGTTGTTGAATGAGCTGGTGACTACCATAATTTCGTATAATACATATTATACAATCCTTGGAAAGATTCATGAAAATAATCTACGGACCAGGTGCCAAAACCCATCATACGTCAAACTCCAAGTCCCTACTTATATTTTTCAATCAAATAGTCTACCCCAGATACATAAATACATAGGATTTAAAGCGGTCTGCACAAGTGAATTATTTGTGGCAGTTTTCAAATAACTTCCTAAGTTTTCGTCGTTATTCGTTTAAACCATACATGACAACAACCCCCCCCCCCCCCCCTCACGTTTCTTAAATCAGATAATTTTACAACTTATGAAAAAAAATCCTGTTGCAAAACCAATGAAGATGTTGGGTAGTTAAATCCCCCGACAAAACAACACGTAGCATTTTTGAAACACCGCAATAATAGGTTTTAACATTTCAATACGTCCCCAAATATTCATCCGGTAATTTTTTTAACCGTCACCATTCTTGAAGACCAAAAAATGTCATGAAAAATGACTCCAACTTATTTGCTGTTTCAAACCACTTCCGAACATTTCAAAAGTGGAGTTCCATCGTGTTTCAATGTCCCAATTTGGCGAATAACAAGGTTTTTCTGCATCGTGACAAATTTTAATATACCGTCTACGGTTTTTCTCACCAGATTTGAAAACATCTTTTAACATTTATTTGTGCACCTCTACTATGTCTGTCCGTCCATGCGCCTGTTATTACATCAATTTTTCGTTATGTATTAACATTGATTAATATTTTGTCTAGAATTTTGTTGGACGAATGATTTGAATTTGTTAAAGAGTTAATTGCATTTTTGGTCCCTGTGGTATGGCCAAATTGCAGGTTTAGGACCTTAACTTTCGAAATTGCAGTGATGGTCCTTATTTTCAAGTTTCTGTGGCAAATTTGGTCCCCGGGCCGGGACCAAACCTGCAATTTGGCCAAACCACAAGGACCAAAAATGCAACCCAAAAGGACCAAACCTGCAACCCAAACTTGAAAATAGGGACCATCACTGCAATTTTGAAAGTTAGGGTCCCAAACCTGCAATTTGACCATACCATAGGGACCAAAAATGCAATTTTCTCTTTGTTAAATAACATGAGCGATGCTCATGTGCATTGCGCAACATATGCAAAATATGCATTGCCACAAACATCCATATTTTTGACATAATTAAGAGCATCAACAAGTTACAAAGCTTGAAACCTTCTGTGAAGCCAGCCCACATGAGCAACTTCAACCAAGTATTAAGGGAAATTAGTTACATAGCGATTACTTGATATCTTTCATCAAAACCCGACAAAAGATAGCACATAAACTAGACTTCAGATTGGGGTAATGTCCCAATACTCGATGCCAACGAGTCATTGTGCACTTGTGCTATAGCGGCGGCAGTTTCTGAAACTACATCTTTCATCTGTGATATTTTTGAAGCTGTGAACTCTTTGTACTTCGAGACTGAATCAATCAATGCTAAGAGCTTATAAGCACACATCTGAACTTCCTCCTCACTGCGCACAGTTGTTTCCTGCAATGCCGCTTTGGCATTCTTCACAAATACACGTATAGTCCGTTAAAATGCGATAGAAACAATCAGAATAACCATTAATATGTAGCAGTAATAATCCAAGATAAATGTACCGTTCAAGTTTAAAATTAATTGACTGCTAACTAGTTCATCTATTTGTTTCATTCATATGGCTCCACTGCACTCGCCTACAAAAGTGATCCATTTGGTAAAAAAAAAACATAATCATCCCTCCTCAACACTATTGGCATAACTGGTCCCTACTTGCACTCTGCTTTCACTTTTGCTCTCTTATCCGTTTGTGCTTGTGCAAACAATTATAGTATCCGTTTGGATTTCAGCTATTTTTCACTAAACCACATGGATGATTTATGTAATTTACTCTAATTGTGATAATAATATCTATAATTTACTACAAACAGGTCTATGTGGTTCCATCCAACATGTTCCGGCCTGTACTAAAAAACTGTTGTTTCAACCTAGATCAGTTTTGACCAGTTACCTGACCATCTGGCCACCCCTAGATATTTTGGTTAGACGGCTTTTTTATTTAATACTGTCAAACCAAACCATAATTGTTTTCGCAGTCATTTAATATAAAGATAATTATTGATTTGATTAAAAATTAAAGTTTATAAAGGTTCCCATGCAAATAGGGAAAACATAATATTACCTCAAGAAAATCATGAGCTTCTTTTTCGACAAGGTCAACATTACGAGACTCGGCTTCAAATTTCTCTTGCAACTGCCTAGCCTCCATTTCACAACTGGAGATGTAATCTTGAGTACCTTTTTGTATCAAGTTTATTTGATTGTTCACCTGATCAAACATTAAGCAAAGCATTGTTAATAAGAAACAATAAATAGCTGACTAAACATCTAACAGATTTCAAATTTGTGACATGTCCAGCCTCGAGACATTCAGCTTCTTATAGTTGTTGATGGGTTTGATATATCCTCATATGCCAACCTCAACTAAAACAAGATAAATGTCATGTTAGGTTGACATTGGCAGCATACCCAATGAAATTACCGTTTTGAAATTTAAGTGGTTAAAACGGTTGCGTTGATACTTGTCAAGTTGCATTGACTGCGGTAAATAATAAAGGTTACAATACTACATATTAAGCTTTAACTAAGCTAGGCACGGAGACATTATGGCTTGTAATTTTCAACATAATATCTGTATGGAGGATAAAAATTGTCACTGATATCAATCCCCATCAGTCTAAAAACAGAATTAATTTATTTCTAATGGGTTTTTGTCTTGTTACAGAAAGACGGATTTCCTCTATTTCACCTAAACATATTTTTTGCTAAATTGCTTGCTGCTTCACTGGATCGATCATCTCTGTTTTCTAATTCTGTAGTTTCTGCAGGTCAGCACGCATTCTCTTATGATCCCACATCGGCCAAGTATGAAATTGGTTGGTGGTTTATACGTCTAGGTGTCCCCTCCTCTTACAAGCTAGCTTTTTGAGTGAGTTATACACTTAAACTAATGAACCGATACGAGCCTAGTATGGGATAAGTTCTTGTCAATTGGTATTAGAGCTAGCCCTACCTTTCGAGGTGGCCTATAGAGTGGTGGCTTGGACCCAAAAAGAGGGGTGTCAACCGTGACCAACATCGTTGTGACCAATGAGAACGTTGGTTCTCCAAAGCGTGGGGTATTGTTATGATCCCACATCGGCCAAGTATGAAATTGGTTGGTGGTTTATACGTCTAGGTGTCCCCTCCTCTTACAAGCTAGCTTTTTGAGTGAGTTATACACTTAGACTAACACGGGGTATTTTGAGGGTGGAATTTCAATTTCTGATTTTTGTTCCATCATAACACGGGGTTTCATTATGCCTATTAGCATTCGAAACTTGAAATGACACACTTCAGGTGATGGCCTTGTTAGTTTTCCAATTATCATAAGGTGATTAATTTTTATACCTATTACGTTGTCTCACTTTTATCTTTGTGATTTAGGTTTTAAGGATCTGTTATTTGTTAAATGACGACTATCTTTGACTCAATTATGCGGTTTAATATGGTGAGCAAATTACTGCCAAAAATACTTTACTGCTATACGTTTATGATCTGAAATATATGGCTGCATAGATATATCTAGAGTTTATGTCATAAAATAGCAATGTACTTTCCTTGATGACTCATCTGAGTATGTGAACTAAAAAGTGTTCCACTTAATGCTACAAGTTTCAACAAGTGTTCTAATATGCCCACTTTGATGACCTGTTATATCCCCATAATATGCCACGTGTCAGTGTTCTTTAGGAAACACGTCATCAAAGTGTGCATATTGGAACACTTGTTGAAAATTTGTAGCATTAGGTGGAACAAATCTTTTCTTTATTCACGTACTGGGCATGAAGAAAAGTACATTGCTATTTTATGGCCTAAACCCATATATCTACTAATTTCATCATATATGTCTGAGATTTTGAATAGAGTTAATTACATGGTTCGTCCCTGTGATTTAGGCCAAATCCCTGATCTTGCCCCTATTTCTTTTTTCTTGCATGAATCGTCCCTATCTCGAAACTATGTAACACCATTCGTCCCTATCTCAAGAGATATGGACGAACCATGTAATTAACTATGTAACACCATTCATCCCTATAATCATTCGTCCCTATAATCATTCATCCCTATAATCATTCGTCCCTATTCAATTATAAGATACTTCTTTAATAGCTCTTATAATCATTCTCTTAGCATCTTGCACCTCGGCTTCAGTTCGCGTTATATCCAAGTATGCACACGGTATCAGCAGTGCTCTCAAGTCGATATCATCTTGCACCTTGGCTTCAGTTCATCTTATCATATTTCTGGTTTCTTTATTTGAGTGTTTAGGTTGAAACTGGGAACTGGTTTCCATGTTGACCATTTAATCTTGTAACACCCCCAAAAATCACTTACAACGCAGCGGAATACCAAATGGGGTGTTACTTCGTAATACACAGCAATAGA
>BQNB010012881.1:35815-75244 GCA_026074375.1 Tanacetum coccineum
ATTCTAATTCCTCAAACACATTTCAATTCCAACAAAAACATTCTGCGAACCAAACGCACCCTAAGCTTTGAGGAGTTCAAAAAATGGTTGTCAGTTCGCACTTTTGCGTAATCAGTGTTAGTTACTACTATTATACATTTTTCTCTTGTAAATTTTTGGCCCCCCAAACAAGACGGTCAAGCTCCGCCACTGATTACATTGTATCTCTTACAAATGGTTATTCATATTTATTAAATCCCCATCTTCAAACTTAGGTACCCTAAGATTCCTTCGATTTCAATATTAAACTTCACAAAAGCTTGTTAAGACAAAAAAATCATTACAAAATATATCCATATGGGAATCGTATATATTTGTTTTGTTGTGTTTGATCACATGATCTAAATACAACATTAACATAACCTGCAATATGGGACATTAAAATTATCCAATGTGTCATTAAAATATCATTCAGGTAAAATTATAACAATATATGATGCATGAAATCTTTGATAAAATACAAATGTGGATAAATAAATGCAACTTGATACGTGAGATGCAGTTTGGAAATTGAAAGAATACAAATACACATGGAAAAAAGTTAATTAATTATGGAGTTAATATATAGCAAAAGAAAGATTCTTTGCTGGAAATTAGACACAAGACGACGGTATGATAGCTAAAGGTGAGTTACTATTTTAGTGGTACAAACTCACCCATGAGTTGTGTTACCAAAGGTGACTGATTCACCTTTGGTGAGTTAAGGTGAGTTGTGTTAGTGGGTGTGTTTTTATTATATTTTATTTAGTGAGATACATTTTATATAAAGTGAGTATTTTAATAAAAAAATGAGTTTATGATTGCTATTACGGTTGAAATGTGAGTTGTAGTGAGTTAAGTGAGAGGAGAGAGAAAGCTGATGTGGCGCTGACGTAAAATATGGATTTTGCCCAACCATACCATCCAACCTATTATGACCTTCACTTCTCTGCTACGTAAAATAAAGACAGATTCTATGCACGTTCATGTGTTCAAAAAAAGTTTAGTAACAATAGTTCAAACTTTGTGAATTAGTCGGCTAAAAAAAGTTTAATAGACATAGCCGATTAAACTTTTAGACAACTCAGTAACAATTTCAACCGACGTCTTAAAATGTTTTCATCTTCGAGTTTGTTAACTAGTACTCATAAGGCATTAGTTTAAATGATTAAATAATAAAACTTTAAGTTAGGAGAGATATAGAAGGAATTTTAATAGTAACAAGACTATTAAAGGAGAAAAAACGTTTAGACGAGACAAGACTTATTAGAAGTGAAAAGGAACGTTTAGAAGTGAGAAGAAACTTTAGAAGTAGAAAGACTATTAGAAGTGAAACGACTACTAGGAGAGACAAGAAACGTTTAGGAGTAAGAAGAATCGTCTATGAATTAAGACAAGACGTATGCGAGATGTTGGGACCAAGGTTTGTATGTGAGGGGATTTATTGTGAAGTGATGGATTGAAAGTCTATCGATTGTAAGGAATGTGTTGTTAATGTGATTGCTTTTCATTGTGAAATTCACTTGCACTTCTTGAAAACATAAGTATACGATGTTATAGAGTGTTAGGATATGATAAAGACCATTGATCTATAGAGAGATATTGTGGTATAAAGTTTGGATGTAGGTGTAGGAGTCTGATCGTTGGCAGAGAGAGGAAAAATGTTTGGTAATGGATTAATAAAAGAATGAGCGGTATTACAAGCTTGCTGCCGGCGGTCCCAGATATATCTGGGGGCTACCAGAATATGTCTGGGGGCCGTCGGACCGCCAACAGGAAGGATGTTTGGGGAAATTGATGAATTTTTTTGAAAAGAGTGACATTTTAATTTGTATTTCGCTAATTAAAAATACTTAAAGTACTTAGGATGAAATAGTTAAGTTTGTCACGACACGGAAGTGAACCACGGACTAGAATCGAAACTAGAAGAAAAGAAGAGAACGATTTATGGAATGTATTCCATCATTCCTAAACCTTGACGAATATAATTTAACGACTCACGCTTGAGGGGTAAAGAAAGAATGTTGGCGATGTTATCTTCAGACGCAACCTTTTCGATTGAGATGTTTCCTTTTGGACATTGTCTTGAAGGAAATTATTAATAATAATAATAATAATAATAATAATAATAATAATAATAATAATAATAACAACAATAATAATAATAATAATAATAATAATAATAAAGAAAATAAACGAAGATAGAGACGATGAGCTTGACAATGTCAAGACGGATGGTTGTTAGCGTATGATAAACTATACTCAAAAAGTTATGTAGCTCTTCCTGAGCATTGCGAATGTTCATAAAACAATCACACAACGAGGTATACGGTTTTCTTAAAAGTGGTAGCGGAAATAGTGGAGGAAAGAGAATAGCCATCTCTATGGTTAAAGAGGCGTGGTTGACTGAGAAGGAAGAGGTGTGATCGAAAGACAAAGAGTGTTTTCGTCGAAGAGAGATAATGTTTTTGTCGAATAAAAAAAATGTTTTCATCGAAGAGAAAGGATGTTTTCGTTGAGGAGAAAGAATGTTTTCGTCGAAGAGAAAAGAATGTTTTCGTCGAAGAGAAAAAAAGAGCGTTTTAACTTATGTTGTTAAAAGGCTTAAATAGGGATTTTGGATATGACCTTTAACGTTTGCGATCGCAAGTTAAAGATACTTGAATATTTCGGATGAAATATTTAAGTTGTTAAACCTACTAGGAGGAGTGTTAGATTTGTATCTAACTTTTTCTTGACAAAAGAGTGGATTATTCGGAAGAAAGCAAGATGATGATTAAGAGAATGTGTCAGTGAAGACTCTAGGAGATATAAAATCATTTTATGACTCATTGACTTTTTACATTTGTGACACGGACGCGAAGAAAAATATTCTAGTGTGAGAAAATATATACCTAGATGCATAAGATATATTGATATAAGCATGCAAGTTTATCTAAGCATTCATTAACACAATAATCAACAAGATTAATGTGTAAGACTATATGACATTTAAATATAATTTGTCATACATTAAACTAACATAGTGTAGGTGCACATTTAACAGGTAAGTCATTTAAAATGACACATACAAAACGTGATAATTTTAAATGCAATCACCATGTAAAACATGTTAGCATTTAGCACTTAGGAGCATGTTTTATTTAGATAAACTAACAGATATTTTATCTAAATTGCTAGAAAAAGACAAACGACTTTATAATAGACATGAATTTAATAGCTAAGCAAATAAACGTTGAGCATCAAAATAATGATGAAGACATATAATTGCATTACATGGGAGCAAGTTATCATCTTAAAACTTCAAAGCACATATGTGAGGTGCATGTTGTCTATATTTACTAAGGAGAAACCTAATTTCTACTTGCTTAGTGTGCACTCCTAATGAGATACAAAGTCCATCAATATAGACTATCATTAGGCATATTTAGGAAGAGCCATTTAATCAAATTAGAGAATGGATATGAGACTATCACTAGTGGTGCTCAATTCAGGCTAAACACGACCATTTTTATGGATTATACTACGAACCCAACTTCAATCTTGGAAGTAATTCAGCCATTGGGTCAAATTAAATTTCTAGTGCAATAGATTCTCTAGTAGTCATTCTCATGTTAGACAAAATAGAATTCCTATATTTTCCTAATGAAGTGTAGCAAAGATAAGATTTGTATTATCTTTTCATAGAGGGCCTAACAAGACTCAACTAACATGCTTTAATTCCGGTTTGCATAATCCTAATTAAGATGTATAGAATTCTAAAGTTAAATGAGAGAGAAAGTAATTTGTTGTAGGTATAAGAGAGAATGAGTCATCTAGAACCTAGGAGTATGCTTAAGAGTGACAATGTGTAATGCTCTATAATGAGATTGTTCAAAGAATGCACCTTTGCATGTCTTTTATGAAAGAAATCCAATTAAGGTTATTTACCTTAATAGATCTTGTGAATGTTTATTTGTATAAATAATAATGATTTACTAAAGGTTAGTTACATGTATGTTGAACTTTTAAATAAGTGATTCACAAGAAGAAGATGTTTTAAATCTAATGCCATAGGGTGGATTTACCTAAACCCAAGATGAATTTAGGACGAAGGATCCATCAATCTGGGAGGTGCCAAATTTAGGCAAGGATCATTTTCTTATTATTTGGGAGATGGTGTTAACATTAGGATATTAGGAGAAGCTTATATAAGTTATAAGTGTTCTTAATTTTAGTTTTTTGGAAATGACATCCAAGTCTTGTTCATCAAGTTGGAGTACTTATGAGTTTCCCTATGAAAATTTATAAGTCGTCAATCATACTCAGAGTGTGTTAAGTTTAGCATGTATAATTTGACCATAGCTAATAACACAAACATTTAAACACTTTAGACTCAATGAGACATCTTCATTGCAAGTGTGAGTTACAATTTGATGACTAATCTTGTTGTCTAGAATCAGAATTTGGTCGCCGCTCGAGAGACTTTAACCATTATCAACTTCAATGCCCATATTTTGTTTTGCACCTATTGATTTTTTAAAACCTGAACCTTATGAAAAACAATCAAGAAAAATGGATAAGAGAAGTTTTATTACTTTCGCTCCACTTCACCTATAAAAACCGCATCATCAGCATAGGAACATAGTGCGAAAAGATTAACCCAAACACCAACATCGACTACAGGAACCATACCCGCATATCAACCACTTCTTGAAATGAAAATATGGAGACTTTCCATGATTAATACGAATAAAAAAGGAGATATCGGATCTCCTTGTTTAAAGACCTCTACCAAGTGAAAACTCGTCGGTTGGACTACCATTGATTAATGATAGACCCTTTTCGAAGAATGAAGAAAACATTGAATCCATTTTCTCCATTTTCCCCAACCCAAAATTGCCTAAAACTTCATCAAGAATAAATCCACCTTAAGATTCATATGGCTTTTTCAATGTCCACTTTGAAAAGAAGAGGGGGGGGGGTTTGTTTTTTCTTCTTTTACACCAAGGACATGACTTCATTTAAATAGAAGGCCCTTAAGGAATTTGCCTATCTTTAATGAAAGACGATGATCCTCATTTAATAATTCCCCAAGACATCAAAAAGACGATTAGTTTTAAATCTTTGCATGATTTTATATATGCTACCAATGAGGTTAATCGGTCTAAAATCCTTAACAAGATTAGCAGTCCGAATTTTCAGAATTAAGGCAATGACACCATAAGATTGAATTAACCACTTTGGGTAAATCAGAAGAAAAATTTAAAAAAAATACCTCACCGCTTCACAAACATCACTATCCACAAGATGGACACAAAAAGTGTCTAAAAACAACCAAACGTGTTCCATCCCGGTTCCCGGGGCTTTGTCTGGTCACCACATTCCCAAACCGATTTCTTAATTTCATCATTAGAAACCTCCCTCTCCATATGATCACTTTGCTCATGAGAAATCTGATTAGGAAAGTCAAGACTAATAGAAGCAGTAGGTTTGTCCGGCTTACCAAAACGACTGGCAAAATGGTCGAAGAACTCTTTCTTGACATCATTCGGGTTTTCAATCCAATTACCATCAAACATAAAACCCCCCTAATATTTTGAATATTACGCCTTTTGTTTATGGACACCATGAAAAAAAAACCGGAATTCTCATCTTCTTCTACAGCCATTTAATTATAGGCCTTTTGAGACCTTTCCTTCGATTCTAAATTATCTATCTTTTGGATTTGATGAAGAAATAGCTAAGCGGGAATTGACCAGCTCATCATTCCCAAGCACTCTATCATTATCCCACCAGATAAATTTCCTCCAACTGTTTTTTAAAGTCTAAGCTGATCGTTTTTCGGGTTCCCCGAATACTCTTATTCCAAATACGTATTATGATTCTTAAGATTTATAGTTTATTCATCAAACTTAGAGACATTATTTCCCCACCATAGGACTGTTTTTCCAAAGTATTCTCCACAAATGTGTTAAAAACCATCATCTCAAGCCCATATGATGGAAAAAACGAAAGAAGTGGGCATAATCGTAACCATTTTCTTTTAAGAAGAAAGGACCGATGATTCCGACAAGATACCTCTCCAATGTAACAACTTGTAATGTTCGGGCTTCACTAATAACACTCTCCGAAACCAAGAATCTATTAACTTGCTCATTCTTTGTTGCGGATCTATGGGACACAAGTAAAGAGACATTTCCAACCTAGTTAACTTCATACCAATCCGAATCCAAAATAAAAGAATTTAAATCTTATGAGCACATGTGGTATTAAAAAGTGTCCGAATTCTATCGGATTTGGACACGGAACCTCATTTAATCACCATGAGTAATAAACATCCCCGTTCCACTTATCTACCTGAACGAAGGAAAATCCCAGAGCTTGTTTTTCTTTACCCTCTTGAGTGCATTAACACCAATAATCATCATTATTCTTTCAGTTACTCCACTTCCTCTAGTAATCACAAATAATCTGTCACCGTCACATGTTTTTGGCCAAAATGAATTAGTATCCCATACGCAAAAATAAAAAAAAAGGATACCTCCGAATTTTCCAACCCTCACTATACACATAATCAAATAAACTGAATTCCCCCAACACTGTTTCACACAGATGTCCTCAATCTTTTCCTTTTTTGTTTATTGTATAACTAAAAAAAATTCACTTTATTTTTGATACTAGGTCTTTAACCCAATCTTTCTGGCCTTTTTGGCAAGGCATTGTATTATTTTAAAGATAGAAAATTAATCTATAAACTTCCATTTCCCTCCTTGTGTTCAATGGAGTTCTCTCCATTTTGCTATGATCCTTCATTTTGAATCCCCATAACCTGTCCCAACTTTTTATCCACAATCTTTAAAGTAAACCCACCATGGATCCACTTTGTTCTAGGGAATTTTAGGAAACCTGAAGTGACCGTCTGATATAGACCCATTAGCACTACTTTCTATTTATCAAACATTCACCAAGCCTCATCTGAATTCATTCATTCGGTTACCTTCTTCTCTGATGTGTCATTTTCACAATTATGTGTCAAAGGTAGGGTGAACTGTTGGATGCTTCAAAAACTATCTTCTGAATTGGTATCCTTATCATCAATTTTTTATGACGCTTAAGTAGAGATTATATTAAATGGGTCTTCCGAAACTTCCTTTTCCTTTTTTTGAAATATACCATCCACATTGATTATTTTCCAGCTCACCATCTCAAATTAAAGGACTCTGGTAACTATTCTCACCATTAACTATGTTCATTCTTGATTCTGGTTCTTTTAACTGCACCTTCCTCAGCCATGGAGTTATCATCTTCACTTCCGGATTCATCTGTGAATTCGGGACCCAACCTTGAGTTTCGTTAGCTCTATTCCAATACTTTCTTACCTCGTGTGAGTGAATTTAAATTCTTCTCTTATGAACTATTTCATGCCTTCAAATAAACATAAAGTCTTTTAGAATGAAAAACAAGTCTCATCATGATCATCCACATCGAGAATTTTCCCACTTTTCGACATTCTAGTAAATGTATTATTTGTCCATAACTTGAAAGGGGAATCCTTCCACTTCGACCACGCAATCTTCCATCAACCTCGAACTTCGGTTTGTAGCCTTTATAACCTGAGAAAACCATGACATGACACTAACACATTTTTTGAATTTTTCCATTGATTCCAGTGATTTGAATTCCAACATAACCCATTGTTCTCCCATATATTTGATAACAATATCGGAAAAGCCTTCATTCCCCAAAGCCATTTTCAGATTGGCTAGAGAAGCAAAAACTTTTACCCTTCCAAAAATGCATTATCAACATTCATACGACATAACACAGTCATCTCCCAAAACTATTCGATGGTTCGAAATCTTACAAACTAACTTCGTATTTGTATCCCCAATTTTAACCACACCCCTAAGATTTTTCATTACCTATACTCCACTCAGGTTTGGTTTAACAGAAGGAGTAGAGTAGGTAACATTTGGCTTCTTATTAACCCTATCTATGTTCTTTCCTGGGGGTCTTTGGAGTTCGAAACGAGATATTCGCAATGGAGTCTAACACGTCCAAATCCCAACAGTACAGAGATTAATTAACAACGTCTTTCTTAATGATACATTATGATTTTGGACAATCCAAACCTTTTTCCGTTACTTTGATTTCTTGACTGGATGTAGAATCCACCACATGACGTATTGCTTGCACGCTAGAAATAACTCCTTGGCCGATACATTATCCGGAAAATTCGTAACATAGACAGATGTTGAAATTCCTATTCAAATGTCCACTTTTTGGTTGTGTTCTTCCAATGAACACACCAAAACTATAATTGCTAAACAAAAAACACCTTTGGATACGAAGATGAGCTTAAAAAACAATTAATTCTAAAAAAAACGATACGATAAAAATTCTACCTTGATGTCCCACTTTTGTTGTCCCGCCTATGGGTGTCCCTCCACAAGGATGTTACCACCTATGATCGTCCCAACTATAGTGTCCCATCTTGATTTTCCATTCGGATCATCTATCAAGGATTCAAAATAAATTTTTTTTTTTGATTGAAGGATTTCCTGGAGATTAAGAATGGATTATTATGATGAAAAGATGAAGGATTAAAGGGATTGTAAATATGGATCTAAGACAAATTGTATTTTGTAAGAGGCTATATTGCGAAAACCCTTTGATCCAAACCATAGATCCAAAAGATGATTCTGTGTGTGTGTGTGTGTGTGTGTGTGTGTGTGTGTGTGTGTTAGAGCCTACATCACACAATAATCAACCAAGATTATATGAGTAAGGACTAGAACATTTAAATATAAGTTATCATACATTAAAACTAACTAGTGTAGGAGCATTAATTAACAAGTAAGTCTTGTAAAATGACGCATATAAAACGTGATAATTTTAAATGCAATCATCATGTAAAACATGTTATCATTTAGCACTTAGGAGCATGTGTTATTTAGATAAACTAAGAGATATTTTATCTAAATTTCTAGAAAAAGGCAAACACTTTTACAACAGACATGCATTCAATAGCTAAGAAAATAAACATCGAGCATTAAGATAAACATGAAAGCATATAATTGCATTACATGGGAGCACGTTATCATCTTGAAACTTCAAAGCACATATGTGAAATGCAAGTAGTCTAGATTGACTAAGGAGAAACCTAATTTCTACTTTCTTAGTGTGCACTCCTAATGAAATACAAAGTCTATCGATGTAGACTATCATTAGGCATATTTAGGAAGAGCCATTTAATCTAATTAGAGAATGAATATGAGACTATCACTAGTGGTGCTCAATTCAGGCTAAACACGACCATTTTTACGGGTTATACCACGAACTTAACTTCACTCTTGGAAGCAATTCAACCGTTAGGTCAAATTGAATTTCTAGTGCAATAGATTCTTCAGTAGTCATTCTCGTTTTAAACAAAATAGAATTCCTATATTTGCCTAATGAAGACTAGCAAAGATAAAATTTGTATTATCTTTTCATAGAGGGCCTAACATGACTCAACTAACATGATTTAATTTTGGTTCGCATAATCCTAATTAAAATGTGTGGAATTCTAAGGTTAAATGATAGAGCAAACAGTTGTTGTAGGTATAAGAGAGAATGAGTCATCTAGAACATAGGAGTATGCTTAAGAGTGACAGAGTGTAATGCTCTATAATGAGAGTGTTCAAAGAATTCACCTTTACATGTCTTTTATGAAAGAAATCCAATTAAGGTTATTAACCTCAATAGATCTTGTGAATGTTTCTTTATATAGATAATGATGATTTACTAAAGGTAAGTTACATTTATGTTGGAATTTTTAAGCAAGAGATTCACAAGAGGAAGATGTTTTAAATCTAATGCCATAGGGTGGGTTTACCTAAACCGAAGATGAATCTGAGACGAAGGATCCATCGATCTGTAGAGGTGCCAAATTTGGGCAAGGATCATTTTCCTACTATTTGGGAGATGGTGTTGAAATTAGGTTATTAGGAGAAGCTTATATAAGTTATAAGGGTTCTTGTTTGAGATTTCGGAAATGACATCCAAGACTTGCTTAGCAAGTTGGTGTACTTATGAGTTTCTAGATGGAAATTCATAAGTCGTCAATCCTACTTAGAGTGTGTTAAGTTTAGCATGTATAATTTGACCATAGCTAATAACACAACATTTGAACACTTTAGACTCAATGAAACATCTTCATTGCAAGTGTGAATTGCAATTCGATGACTAATCTTTTTGTCTTGCAATCGACTTTGTGATTTTATTTAATAACCGAGGATGGTTAAACATGTAGACACGGAAAAATATCTAAGGTCATTTGATTGATATTTACATGATCTAGATAAATCCTAGTCTCAATTTCATGTTCATATTCTAATTTTGTAATTAGATTGAATGATGAGATTGATTATCGTTTGAATAATAATCATCTTCATATTCGAAATCCTCTTACGATCACTTATTGAAAGAAAGCACGATAATGGTTTGTGAAATATGTTCAATTTTTCCTAATCCTAACCTTAGATGGTTAAAGGGTTCTCATTTGGTGAAGAAGAAATATTATGCTTATTTGGTAAAGTAAGAGAGAGTTTTGATGAGAAGATAGTTTGAGTTTTGAGTTGTGCTTTTGAATTGTTTGAGCAAAGTTACATATGTTGTGCATTTACTCATGTTTGGCTTTTTAGAAACAACGACTTTACCAATTTCATTGCAAGGTAAATTACTTGACTATTTTGGATGAAACATTCAAGTCGTGAATCGTACTTCATTGTGTATTTTATGCATATATTTGCCAAATATTTAGAACACAGCTATTGGACAAGTAGACTTAATATGACATCATTTACACAAGTGTGAGTTATGATCCGATGCATATTCTTATCTTCTTGGAAAAGGATGTCGTTATTTTCATATCAATCGAGTGTGATTGAGTATGTAGGTTTAAGATAATATATCTTGTTACATTTTGATATAATCTCAAAGCTAGACAAATAAGAATCTAATTTCTTGTCCATATTCAAAAACTTGTCAATTAGATTCGATGATAATATAAATCATAATTTGAATAATGAATCGATATATATTAGAAATCTTTCTTGACCCTCACGAACACTCTTTTAAAAGAAAACAAATAAAGATTTTCATAGTGTGTTCCATTAATCCTAAGACTAGTTATATGGTGAGGTTGATGAATAATGACAAGTTAATTTCTTACTTCAAGATTGTCATATATTTTGCTTGTGTGAAAAACTATTTGTTGTTATACCTTGTATGAATAGTTTTTGACAATTTATGAGTATATAAATGATTTTCCTAACCATTTTTATACAACACACATCTTTTATAAAATACTATACGTTTATAAAAAGAATATAATTATGTGTGTGTATTAGAACAATGCAAGCATAAGAAAAGTTTAAAAATACATTTTCTTTTACTTAATTACCAATGTATTAATACAATCTTTTATTTTGTTTATCCAACCCAAGGTCAAACAATACAAGATGATGAAAAGATTAAGACATCTTATTGGAAGAGAGTTAACGTGTTGGAAATATTTTAGTGACGGATTTTAACATATGATTTTAGGACATTATTTTTCCACACACTTGACAAACTATTGAACTCTCATTCCTAAATGGGTTACTACATTAAAAATGATCTACAAGATGTTTATGTAACACTTGTAAATATAGTGATCTATGCCTATATGCAATGTACAAACAATTTTATAACTTAACGCAAGAAATCTAGCGTAATTCCTATTAGGCATAATCCAGAAAACTAGTAACATACAAATAGAATACATGGCACATGTGTTTAGATATATAATTAGCTCAATTACAAATAGTAATGATTACTTATTAATATCTATTAACCAAGTTAAAACAAAAGTGAACACACATAATCATCTAGCATACGCATAAGGATATCCGCCGTTGTTTTGTGTATTAGATATAACGATATATACTTAGCTTGATTTGATTTGAAAATAAAATAGTTCCTCCCCATTTCAAAATTTAATTAAGATCAATAATATTTTGAAAGGACAAATACATAATTTTTCAAAGATACATCAACTAGAAATGCCCGACTCAAAGGAAAATGTAAAATACAAGTTTTACGTTTAAAACGGAACTCAAAGTTTTGACCGCTATGTAGTATTTTGAACTTCTGACTTGTTTAAGTTAAGAATGAAGTCTTGGAAGTTCTTTTAAATAAGTAGACTCAATTATCTTTAAAATGGCAGGTGGCACGACTTCTACGGACTTACGGTTGATTTTATATGAATTTTCGAAGTTTGTCAAATTCTGACGAACAGACAAACGGCCGTGGCGGCCCCTAGATATATTCAGGGGACGCCTTAACATTTATGGGACCCCCACCAATGACCCCAAAACACGTTTTTTGTTCAAAATCATTTGGTGACTTAACTGTAGAACATAGGACTTTAAAAAGTTGTTCCAGCACATAATTTTTATGTTTTAGACATCATTTCTACTCTTACGACTTAGACAAACAAAAGTTGGCACTTCCAAGTTCTTTTGAAAAAAAAAATTCAAGCTAGTATACAAAGTATATTTAATAATAAAACTAGTACGAATCAAACAATAAAACATTTTTCATATTTAATCCCCCTTCATGGGTAATTTGATACATGGATCGTACTCTATTTTAAAAACCATTTGTTTTGAAAACTAGAGCGACGTGGCTCCTGATACCAATTGTGGAAACGGTAGAGGGGGGGGGGTAAATACGTTTCCATATAAAAACTTTAAATCTTTTGTATCAAATCACCAATCAAGTTTGACACAATATGAGAAGTGTTGATTATAGATCTACAATTACTAATACATAATCTAACAATACAACCACACTCACAATATTCACTACAAAGAACTACACAACCATAAGTAAAATGATATACACAACAATCAACGCAATCAAGATCACAATGCAAGTATTAAAGTAAAGCAATAAATGTAAAGAAATACGTAAAGCGAAAGGTAAAAGAAAATGCAAACCGGACACGATGATTTATAGTGGTTCGGTCACGAAGCTCCTCTTCGCCCTACTTCACTTCCCGAGTATCCAACTTGATAGTTACTTCACTAATCAACAAGCTCCCTTTCGGCAGAGAAAACCTTATACCAATGCTTACATTATTTTCCGACACTAAGCTAGATGTCGAGTCCTAATCTTAGCTAGAACCAATCTATCACCTATACTTGTATTTTGAGGACCGAAATACTAACCAACACAACATCAACACTTTCGGATTTATACACTATCCGAATGTACACAACTACACAAAAATGAAAGATATGGACTAGATCTATATGTTAAAAATGTTACAAATGAACTAACTATACTACATAACTTTTTATCTTGGTGATGACGAAAGTTCTTCTCTTGCACTTGAGGAAAAGAGGAAAGGATAGAAGATTTGATCACATTTAAACAAGATTAACCAAGTTGAATGATCAAAGATTTAGAGAGATTTAGTGAGATCTAGAGAGAGAAAGAACTGAAAGAAAATCGTGCAAAAGAGTTGTGAAAATAGTTGGAGGTGACCCACTATTTATAGGAGCTGAAAAATAGCCTGTCAGGAAACGCATATTTAAGGAACCGCCCCGACAGACGCTCATGTTTTTGTCTTTTTGTGGTGAAGGTGAAATCTGATGAAAGTGACACTTGTTTTAGGGGAGAAATGACCAGAATTTGAAATTCAAAATAATTACCAAATAAAACATTTCTTTATAATTCAAAAATAATTTGTCTAAATAATTTTTGAGAAATAGTTTTGTTATATTTATAAAAATATAAAGTTTAAGACAAAAACTTATTTCTTTGATCATCCTACAAGTTTAATGTTGTTTGTACATACCTTACGTGATTTACGTCGGGTGCAAACAAATGTCGGTATTGATGTAGACTTGAGACGTCGAGAGATGTGGATGCAAGTATGCATTGATAATTTGTGATTACGAGTAACTTGCGCACTTTACGTAACGTATTACAAGTTACATGTTTGTCATCACCAAAACATAAAGAGATCGTATAGATTAAATATCGTAATATTTGCACTAACAGATAAATTCCAACTCACAATAAACTTTGACAATATATTTTGAGTATTACATTTTTGAATTTTAAAAGGAGTTTAATAACCGAAGTAAATAGTTAAAGGATTTCGAGACGGTAACATACGAAATTGTCTTGTTATAACATTGGTTCAGTTCATATGAAAAATAAGGTTGATCATCGAAAGAATTATCATACTTACCTCTATATACTTTTATATAAATAAAAAAATACTTATGTGATCATTAAAGTGGTTTTTTTAGTTTTTTTGGGCATCTATGACCATTTTACCATTAAAATTATATAAATGGTCTCTGTAGCAATATTACATAAATGGTCCCTTAAGTATTATATTATATGTTTTAGTAATAAAAATGGATTCTGTTTCACCCAATGCCATTATCATAACAAAAACTCAGATCTTCAAACTTATCAACAAACAAAAAAACCATGAACACAATAATCCATCCACAAAATCTGACAAATCACCATCCCTCTTATTCATCTTTAAAAAAACCCAAATCCTCATCTCACGTCAAAAACAATAGCAATCCCAAACTATATCAATAGAGCAACCCATTTTAGCCACTCTAAGGATCATTTAATCTCAGTTATAGAACAAAAAAACCCATATCTCCACCAAGATCTGTTATTATCGACACACAAAAATTATCCAAAACCAAACCAAATCCAGATTCACACAATCACAAACAAAAACACAATAACCTTTCATCACAAAAAATCATCTCGTCATCAACAACCTACAATCTATAACTTTTTAATTATGTCATCATCAACAACCTACAATCCGTCATCATCAACAACCCACGAACATAAAAAAAACCTTGCCAAGATCCAACGAATTATATATAAAAAAAACAACTCAAATCTGTGGTGTCAAGAAATACACCACGATTCAAGATGAGTAATTTTTTTGCTTTTACACGAATATGGTCGGGATTTGTCAAGGACTGCTACGGTGTATTTTTTTTATCAGGATTTGGTATGAAGATGTATTGTTGGGTAATGGTTTTGATATGAAGAATTGTTGTTGGGTAATGGCTTTGTTATGACAATCAGGGGTTGTTGTTGAAGGTGTAAGTAAGTGGGTGATGAAACTGGTTGGTTAAAATGGTTGTTGAACATTGAGGGTGATAATCAGTATTTGTTTATGAGTAAAAAGGGAACTAATAAAATCTTATCAATGAGCTTGGTTGGTGTGTGTCTGAAGATTGAAAAAATGGTGTATGGGTTTGTAGTGAAAAGAAAAAGGAGGTGTTTGATGGTAAAGGTATCTGATATAGGTTAGTGTGCTGGGTTTGTAGTGAATTGTTGTTTGAGTTTGGGTTGTGATGGTAATGGTGATGATGGTGAATGTCGGGAAGATGGTGGATGAGGAATGTGATAAAGATGGTGATAGGGACCATTTATGTAACAGGGATTTTTAAGGTAAAATGGTCATACATGCCTAGAAAAGCCTCAAAAAAGCCACTTTAATGATCACATTAGTTTTTTTATGTATATAAAAGTATACAAAGGTAAGTATGATGATTCTTTCGGTGATTAGCCTTAAAAAATAATATATAGACAAATATAAATAAGATTTAGCTTTGCACAAAGGTTAAAGTATGGTACCTATCAATAGTAGGTCACGAGTTCGAACATTTATTGCTTTGCAAATTTTTTTAAAATTCGTTGTAGGTAATTATAAGAGAGAATTGCAAAAATGGTCCTTGTGGTTTGGCTAAATTGCACGTTTGGTCCGCCGAGTTTCAAAATTACAAAAAACATCCGTGTAGCAAAGATTTGTTTCCACTTTTGGTCCTTGATCGAACTAAAATGACTGAAATATCTCTCTGTTCTTTTTTTTCTTATTTTCTCCTATAATTTTTTTTCTTTTTAAATACCCTTATCTTCATCATTTATCATCACCACCACATATCTCATCACCACCGCATATCTTTTATCTTTATCTTTTTTCCTTGAAGATTTTTGTAATTTACTCTTAGTTTAATTAAGTTTACATGACAGTGATTTTCGGGTTCTCTTCTTACATCATAGGACAACTTCTTCATCTCACTTATCTCCGTATCTTGACTTTCATTGACATCGATTTTGGGTCCCTTAATCGTTAGTGAATCCCCATTGGATTTATTAGCATCCTGATCTAACGCCATTTTAGAAATGGTCGTAGGCAATGGGGCGCCTGTGGGAAGCGATGGGGTAGCTGTAGGTAGCGGGATTAGATGCGGTGTTTGATGTTGAAGATGATGATGGTGGTGGTGTCGGGTGTTAGATACGTTGGAGTTGGAACAACTCACAGAAAATTGGTGTAGTTGATGTTTATGTTTTTCCTTAGGATCTAAATCGAGAATTTCAGCAACAGACTCTGACCATGCGACTAGTTGAGGGTTTTCCACTTGAACAGATGACGTTAGCACGTGAGTCACCAGGCAACTCCCTAACAAAAGAATGATCCCAATTGATATCCTTTAAACCCACTTTCAACCCATCATTCAAATTATGTTTCTTTAACCCATCTGTAACAGATTCAACCGTATTATTCGACATCAAAAAGCGCATAGAAAACGGTGTCGTTTTGATGTTGAATTTGAGTGTTTTGGATTTGAAGAATGAAAGACGGTGGCGAAAAGTGGTGGTGATGGAGGAGGGTGTATTGTAAATAAGGTGGTGGTGATGGTGGTAGTTGATGTTTATGTTTTAAAGAAGATAAAGAATTGAGATGCTTGATATTGATTTGGCGATGGATAAAGAGAGGAAATAAAAATGGTGATGAGATATGTGGTGCTCAAGAAGATAAGGGTATTTAAAATAAAAATCAAGAAGAAAAAAAGAACAGGGGGTATTTCAGTCATTTTAGTTTGACCAAAGACCAAAAGTGGAACCAAACCTTTGTCACACAGACGTTTTTTGTAATTTCGAAACTCGACGGATTAAACGTGCAATTTGGCCCAACCACAAGGACCATTTTTGCAATTCTCTCTAATTATAATTATTTACACTTATACCTTGGGGTGTAAACGATCCGAGCTTTTAACGAGCTACTCGAGCTCGAGCTCGTTTTACTCGAGCTCGAGCTTAATACTCACGAGCTCGAGTCGATCTCGAACAAATATTAGTGCTCGATTAGTTTGACGAGCCGAGCTTTGAAAACTAATATTTGGCTCGGCTCGTTCGAAAACTCGTTTAAACACGAGTCGAACGAGCCGAACGAGCTAGTCGAGCTTAACGAGCCGAACGAGCTACTCGAGCTTAACAAGCCAACACTTAATATATAAATTTTTAAGCTTATTTTATTTTAAAATTTTAAAAATATTTTTCTATTATTATTAAGATTCAAGTTGTATCTTAATATTTTATTTCTAAGTTACATATTTACTTGAAGGTAAACCTCTTTTTTTCTTATACTTTGTTTTATAGGCTTTTTATTTTTCTTTCTTTCTTCTTTATTTCTATGTGGGATGTGTTTTCTTTTACTCTTTTTTGAACATGTGTTATTCTTTTTCACTTCCATCTTTTATATCTAATACGTATATTATTTGCTTTTTAATTATTAATAGTTTTTTAAACAACTAAATGATAACTCTTTTAAGTTTAATCTATATAAATACACTTATTTGTCTTACCTAAACTTATATAAAGCATTTGAATGTGCGTTTTTATTTGCATAAGTATCAAGTGATTTAAGTTTACACACTTTTGCTTTATAGGGTGATCTTTAAACATGTTTCAATCAAATTATATTGATTTATAAACTTGTAAAAAGCATTGTAATTCTTCTAGTAAACGAGTCATTCACGTATAACAGCTATAGACATGACATACATCATGTAATGGAGTATCAAAGTAAAATTCAAACCAATTTAATATTTGATGAAGTTGAGTGTGACATTAAGCTAATAAGGGTTATGTTATCTTTCTCTTGATATAAGTTACGTGCTAAAATATACGATTTTGAATAAGAGTTGAGTCGCAAGTTAATAATTATATGTCATGCACAATTGCACACAAATACATATAAACAAGCCACACACATAAAAGCATACGTAAGTAAGATGAAAACTTAAAATGAGAAGGATGATAAACTATTATAATTATCTATATCCATTTAGATGCATTTCAATTAGTTTTGAAAGTAATTTTGAAGTGAAAACGTAGCAAAGTAGTACTAGCAGCAAATTTGACCCGCATGGGACAAAATTACATAGGATTCTCCTAACTTGATTAAATGCATCTTATATATGTAAATGCGTCTACTTTTCAAACACACACACTATATTAATTTTGAAAAATATTCTCTATATTAATTTGAGACTTTTATTTATCTTGCATTAACCCGCGATTGCTACTAAAACTTTACTAATTTGTTTTACTACTTTAGTTCACACTCTTTTATATAACACCTACTTTTTCACCGCTTTAGTTAGTTTATATAAAATCTTCATCCCGTTCCCAATCCCGCAGTCAATACCAATTCGTTTTTTGATCCAAATTCGTCATCTGGAACTGTGATGATGTTATTGTCATCTCGAATGATGATGATGAGATGCTAAAGCCGATTGTTGAGAACTTCATAATCAAATTTTTGTTGTTGGACGGAAAAGGGTTAGATTCTAATTGATGAAAGTGAAAGTGACGAAGATTAAAAGTGAAACATATTGGAATTTATATTTATAAAAAAACGTTTGAAATGATCATGCAACTATAAAAGCTTGTCACTATAAAATCATGTTGCTGTGCGCGAGTACTCCTATAGTAAAAGTATAAATCACCCAATGGATTTTCTGTAAGATGATCATAGCACATCTCAAGCGATATACAGTGTTACTTAACTTTGATGTCTAATGTATATAGTTTATCAAAAATATACGCTAATTTGAGGTAATGTATATGAAATTACTTGACACTTGATATTATAGGTTTAGTTAACAAATTTATTGTAAGCTTATGAAAGCATATACATAGAACACATAAGAAACGTTACACACTACTAAAACGATAACAATTGATGTTTAAGAACGTCGCAAAAAGTTTAAATTAAATAAAAAAAATTAATCTCAATTGCTTATTTCTAAAAGTGCTTAATCTTACTCCATATTTTATTATAACTTTAAGTCGATGTTATTATACTAGGCTTTTCTAATTCATATAATCATAATTTTTTAGTTTCATTTGATTTTATGTAGCCTAGTGTCTGACGTTTCTAACAAACACATGGTTTGAGAATATTGTCATAAATACTGATTAATGGCTAAGTGGGTGTTTGCTTTGTTTATTTCTTATACGTGTTTGAAATCGTAAAAAACACATCCTTATAGCATTATAAATAAAACAACTTTATACATGGTTTAAATAAAATTTAAACTCGGTTTGATATTACTATTGCAACAAACAATCTCATTTTTGTTTTAAAATAAAAAATATATAAAAGTTTAATCATCTTTTCTTTGCTAACTAGAAATATTTAGACAAAAAAATAAGAATAGAGTTTAAAATATGAAAAGAATAAGAGAAATTGAAATATAAAAAGGACATGATTAGTAGACTTATCCCACATCGCTAGAAGAGAAAAACTTCCAAGAGAAAAAACTCTATATAAGCAAAGCCCTCACCTTTAAAACTTAGTTAAGTTTTAGATGTTATTAAACATTGATATTGTGTTCTTAAACAATATTTATTGAGCTTATAAGTTATATATTAACTTTAGTTTGAGCATTAGAACAATTTTTATAATTGTAAATGAGCTTTCGAGCTCGAGCTTAAGTTAATAAGCGAGCTCATCAAGCTCGATCTTTTATACGAGCATCTTAAGCCTGAAAGTCGACCCTCACGACTAGAGCTCGAGCTCGAACAACAAAAAATTATCCAAGCTCGAGCTCGAGCCAATTTATAAAAGTTTATTCGAGCTCGAGCCGAGTAGTTAATAAACGAGCCTAGCTCGTTTAGGCTAAAACTCGACTCGGCTCGGATCGTTTACACCCCTATCCAACTAAAATGCATGAAGCAGATCTTATAAAACACAAACAACAAGAAGATTCGATCAACTACTTGCAGTCAGAAACAAAAAGAAAACATTCTAAATATATAATCCATTGATCATATAAAACGAGTTAATGAGTTGTTATTTTGAGACTAAGTGATTTATTGAACCATGACTTCCAACTGCTTGTGCTCTTTCTCGTTATCTCTGTCACTTCCGTTAGCTGCGATTGTTTCTTACATAACAGAAAGTTCCTCACACCAAACGACCCGATCATCTCCCATGGACTCAAAGCTGCAATTATGTAAACAACACTATATTGAGATGATAGCTATATTGAGTTAATACTTGAACCAGCAATCATTTAGCTGCTAAACCGGTAAAAATGATAGCTATATTGAGTATTATAGTTGTAAAAAATGTACCTTCACTGCCTACTATGGGAGTATAAAGAAAGAACTCGTTCAATTTAGTTCCAAGAACAGGAAGTCGACCCTCACGAGCATACATTTTAATCGCGATATTAATAACACTCGCCACCAACTCGTCCTCATCAACCACAAACCGAATCGGTCCAGCACTTCCCACGACATTAATCTTGATCAAAATACGATTTCCTCCACTTTTTCCAACATGATCCTTCTTTTTCTTGAACTGCAACATGGCTAAAAGATCGGAAAATGTGGTTATAATGAAGTATGGAGTTCAGGGATCTCAAAGGTGGCACCTGCACTCCTTGCAAAATACAATTGGGTACTCAAGGTTTGTAGCATTAACAAATGAGAGATTGTTGGAACTGATACGATCTATGAAATGTTTGTTGTGTGTATATTTAAAGATGACATGTGTACGGACAAAGTATACCGACACTTACGTACCACGTTTGATAATGTCTACTCATCTCTTTCTTAGTTGTCATGTTCGATTTCATAGTATTCGAGTGTATCTCAACTTTTTCTAAGGTTTTCTTTTCACCCATTGAATTGAATTTATCGTTACATTAAGTTATAGAACATATGATGATGACAGATTGCCAACCATGTTTAACACTTTACCCTGTCACAATAAACTACGTACTATATTTTCATAAAAATTTGAATAAATCAATTTCAGATGTTACTAATGTGATTTATCATTACTATTTCTTGTGACAATCTGTTGGTCCCGCCATGGGCATCGATCCATGTCTTTTTTCGATCTTTATTTGTAGCCACATAAACAACTAAATCCAACATGCAAACGTCTTTTTTTTTTCTTTTGTTGTTATTGGTACTTTCAAATTTTCATATAATAAAACTTTGCTTTAAATTTTTGCTAGATATAAAAAAAAAGACAATTCATAGCATATAATCTAGAATATGCCAAGTCATCTTAATTTGAATCGTTTGTTCACTTCGAAATATCAATGTATAAGCTGTAATTTTTTGTTAATTTATAGAGAATCTTATACATTCAGTTTACAATTCTTGATAAGAAGCTTATGAGAATCGGCATAAACCCAAAATCAATACTAGTTTACATAGTTGCTGATTAGATTAGATATTTGAAATTGCCTTAGCTTTTTTTTATAAGAAAAATTGCCTTACCTAAATCTCTCTTGTTTATTTCTGTAATCAAGCTATCAAATACATTTCACTAGAGTTGTAATTGAGCTTCCAATAATTGTTAATGAATCGAGCAAGTTTGAATAACATGTGAGAGCTTAGTTTTTTCAACATTATCAACGAGTCGACTTTCGTACCATTTTGTATCTCCTACGCCAATACATTACACATCATGAGATGAATTTGGAATTTTGTTTAGAGATATTTTTGTTGTTGTAAGGATATTACAAAATAAGGTTATGGTGCATATTGAGTTAAAAAGATCTTATCTTCCCTTATTTCTTGATTGGTCTAAAAAACTTCATCTCTTCAAAATCTTGAATGCTAGCATTTGTTTCTTCACATATACAAAATACAATGTCTTACACTATACCACCCTCAACTTCACTAAATAACAATACTCCCACTAATCACAAGTTTCCTTATTCATCTAATCCTAAAACCCTACTCAAAACCCTCACATTTCCATTTAATATCCCTTCAAAACTAACATTAACATCACTAAAATCCTCAACTACTACAAACTACAATGAGCTCGGGTTGGACGAGGAAATGGGACGTATCAAAAGGCTTCAAAATGGCTCCGATGTCCGTGGTGTGGCAGTGGAAGGAGAAGTAGGTCGAAAAGTAGACCTTACGCCACCAGCCGTAGAAGCTATTGCCGAGAGTTTTGGAGAATGGGTGACAAATGGATTGGTTAAAGAGAAAGGAAGACCAATCGAGGATGATGTTAGGGTTTCACTTGGCCGAGACCCACGTATATCGGGTAGCTTGTTGAGTGTGGCCATATTTTCGGGCTTGGGTCGGGCTGGTTGTGTTACGTATGATATGGGATTAGCGACCACACCAGCTTGTTTCATGAGCACAGTGTTGTCACCATTTTTATACGATGCTTCCATAATGGTGTGTTCACTTTATCCATGATAAACAATTATTAATTTTTATAAGTGTGTTACTTGTAAAGGTACACTTTATTAAAAATAATAATTATATTAGAAAACGTTCAATTTCAAAATATATATACGGGCAATACTTGTGCAAGTAAAATGAATTTCTCAAAAGTAAGTTAATAATTACAATCGTTACAACTTTTTCTTAGCTATTTCCTATCTCTAAGTCAACTGATGGAATCAAAAGTAAAAAAACCGAGTGCACAAATTTTTTACAGATGTAATATACGGTTAAAAGAAAACGTACGATTTCTATTAAAATGATTGAATTCAATAAAAATCGATTTTGCTTTTCACCTGGCGATAAATTAATTAATTCTAGAAACACTATTTGTTTTGGATCGAATGCATTTATAAAAGTTCAGATTTTTCTACGCAAATTAACATTGTAAAGAAAAATTTCATCGATATCTAGTGACACCGTTAGAACTCTAGTTCCGCCCCAACCTTTAATATTTTTTTTATGTGTTTACTTGTTTTTTAAATTTAATTAGAAAAATGTATTTATACTTGGTTTCTAGTAAATAGCGTTCCCTTTTTTTCTGAATAAAGAGCCTTCCCTATAATATCATATCGTTAAATTTGTTCTATTTCTTTTAAGAGCCAAAAAGTGGCTATATAAGTTAAGTACCGAACACAAACTTTTTTTCGTTTATAGAACTATAGAAAACTAAATTTCGAGTTCTTAATTTAAAGTTTGAAATCTGAAAATTAATATAAAGTTTTGTTGGATAATGACAAAATATTTGGATTTAGATGACAGCATCTCACTTGCCATACACACGGAATGGTCTAAAATTCTTTACGAAGAAAGGAGGATTAACGTCACCAGAGGTAGAAGAAATATGCGACAAAGCAGCCTTTAAATATGCCAATCGGCTCACGAAAGTGTCTACATTGCTTAGAACAACCCCTAAAAGAGTCGACTTTATGAGTGTTTATGCAAAACATCTTCGAGATATCATCAAGGAGCGAGTGAACCATCCACAACACTACGACACTCCTCTTGAAGGATTTCAGGTACTTTTAAACACCTGCACAAACGTCTTTTTACATAATGCAACCAATCAAGTGATATGATCATTTCAATTGTGAGTTCCCATTTCACTACGCATTACTTAAAAGTTAAAACAATTATTTTTAAGATATTAATAATAAAATCTAACATTATTAGTTAGAATCAGGATACAGTTTTGTAATATATTGATTTTGTTGATATTTTGAGGTATATGCTTTTATCATGTGTTTTTTTTTTTAAATAAAAAGAGGCTAAATAATTAAATTTATTGGGCTAAAATACAGAGAGCAACATTAGCCCAAAATGAGTGGGTATATAAACCACTAGCTGATAATTCAGAAAATAATATCATTAAATAATACTGTACTAATTTTAGGATATTTATTAACTATTAACGTGTGCATTTTTTTTTAGAAAGACAACATATATTAATGAACCAAAAAAAAAAAGCGAAGAACAATTACAAAAGAAACAGCAACCCACCTCCTTAACAAGACAATTAAAAAGGATGAGCCCAAGAAAAAACAAACAAAACGAGAATATTTATTAACGTGTGCATTATTAACATATAAAAATTTAGAGAAATATTTTTTCAATTTTATTAAAAATAAATAAATAAAGAATCAAAGTTTACATACACCTTTTTTATTATTTAAAACATCTTATAGTAGTTATCATGCTTTCAACTTAATATTATTTTGTACATTGTCTTGTAATTTTTTTAATGACAGATAATCGTAAATGCTGGAAACGGGTCAGGTGGATTCTTTACATACGAGGTACTAGACAAACTAGGTGCAGACACATTCGGCTCGTTACATCTTAAACCAGACGGCATGTTTCCGAACCATATCCCAAACCCTGAGGACAAAGTTGCCATGTCAGTAACAAAAACAGCAGTGCTCGAAACATCAGCTGATCTTGGCATTGTTTTTGACACTGATGTGGACCGTAGTGGCGTTGTTGACAAAGAAGGCAACCCCATAAATGGTGATAAGTTGATTGCACTTATGTCTGCCATTGTACTAAAAGAACATCCTGGCTCGACCATTGTGACTGATGCTAGAACTAGTATGGCGCTTACAAGGTTTATTACAGATCGTGGTGGACAACATTGTTTGTATCGTGTTGGTTATAGAAATGTTATTGACAAAGGTGTTCAACTTAATGAAGACGGTATTGAGGCTCATCTTATGATGGAAACTTCTGGCCATGGTGCTCTTAAAGAGAATTATTTTCTTGATGACGGTTAGTAGTTTTTATTCATATTTACTGTTTAAGTAGTATGATATAGTATTTCATAGAAAGTACTATTAGTATAAATATTCGTTGCTTGGATTTTGATACCTATGTGTTTTTGATGTGCCTAACTCATAATCCTAAAATTCGTTGCTTGGTACGCTCTTATCTAATACTATACGGTTTCAAAACCGTACCAAAAAGCCTTAATAACGGCATCTAAAGCACTTTTTCTGTAGTAGTGCCACTGGATAAGTAACATAGATCGATTACACTCTTTCTTACTCCTCGTAGTTACCATTGATCTTCAAGATCCTTGTTAGGCATAAGATTGAAAAGTTTAGATATGTGTTGTGATAAGTTCACCAATATTGTAATTTTAATAACATGTACTCGACTGTATGTACTGCAGTTGATAAAGGCCTTAGTCCTTACTATATACGGAGTATCTTTTAATAACATGTACTCGACTCATAAATATCATATATCGTGTATTGCAGGTGCATATATGGTAGTAAAGATCATTATAGAAATGGTAAGAATGAAACTAGAGGGTTCAAAAGAAGGAATTGGAAGTTTAATAAAAGATCTTGAAGATCCATTAGAATCTATAGAATTAAGGATGGACATCCTTTCAGAGCCTAAAGATGCCAAGGCTAAAGCCATTGAGATCATTGAGACCTTTAAATCATATATAGAGGTACATCGTTGCAAAATATATAAGTTATTACCTTAAACATAAATATTTTATACGATACAAATGTTATTAATACGTACATATATAATAACACTGTATACAGGAAGGGAGGCTAGACGGATGGGAGCTAGATGCGTGTGGAGATTGTTGGGTTAGTGACGGGTGCCTTGTTGATTCCAACGACACTCCTGCTCCCGTCGATGCTCAAATGTACAGGTAAAAATGTGATCCTATACACAATATAGACATATAGAGCTTTATGTCATCTCAAATATTATTTTTTTCTAGAACTAATAACTCAGCTCGTATATTTAGCCTTTTTCATTAACCTTCGAACATGCTTAGGGCCAAGGTTTCAAATGAAGAAAATGGACAATATGGATGGGTACACATTAGACAGAGTATTCATAACCCAAATATAGCGGTGAATATGCAATCGACTGCGCATGGTGGCTGTTTGTCAATGGCTCGGGTTTTCTTAGATAAGTAAGTCTTGCATCATTTGTCCCTTGATACCCTATTTTGGACACATTACTAATATTGGAAAGTTTGATGTTTTTAGGTATCTCATTGCGAGTGGAATGGATAGAGTTCTTGACTACTCTCAGATCGACAAGTATGCTAAGAACGTTAATATCAACTAGTTGATAGTATTATTTTTGGAAACTGTTTGAATTAGTGAGAAAAATACATATTGTTGATATGATGCTGATTTATCTCTTTTGACATAAAAAGAGGTAGAACATGGAGATAAAATATCTACAAGGAATTAGGAAAAATTAAACTTCAAAATATAAAGTCTTGATGGCTTTGTACATGATAATGCAATAATTTGCATATTACTCAATCAAGATGCACATATTGAATCTTAGATTAGACCAAGCATCAGAAATGGAAATCAGCTAGCCATATGATTACAATTTCAATATTAAATGATACTAATTTTGTTCACCAACCAGGTTGTACCATATCAATGCTTTTCATAAATTCTTCCAACATCATGTATTCGAAACTAGTAAAATCTGCAATGCATTAAGTTCTCAACAAATATATATAGTGCGATGCTCAAATACTCAAATGAGTTGGTCCAACTTGGCTCGAGTTTGTCGACATAGGCTCATTGCAAGCTTTTTTTATGGTCTAGTTCTCAAGCTTTTATAAGTTAAATCATCTCGTTAACACTAAGTCAAGATAATTAAACAGGAAAACGGGCGAGGTGTCCTAATTCAGGACATTTCGAGAGGGCGACTCAGATATACGCGGCCCAACCAGGGTATCCCCGTAATCGTTTCCGACCCTTCTCTAGCCACCTTTAAATGTGTACTTAGTAAGGTTTGAAACCTTAATCTATCGCGAGGTCAAGTGCATTACCACTAGATGATTTGATGATGGTTTTACATTTAAGTTTTACATTTAAGTTAAATCATACGGTCAATATGTACCTAAAACTTTTATACGTTTTGTGATAACAAAATCAAGTTTCAGTTTTAACCATAAAGATTCAAACCAGCGTAGCTGATTATTTCCTCCTAAAAGATTAATCAATTTATAAATATGCTACGTATTCCCACCTCTTTTTAGAACGGCGATTTAAATAAAACTAGCAAGACGATAGAATAAAAGAATTACAAAGATAGACAATTACAATAGTTACTAAACCATTCTATCCAAGAAAACGAAGCTTTTCTATTCATACTAGAAACCCAATTGAAAGACGATAACTTGATCTCATTGAATAATATGTTTTAAAATTTGAAAACAAGTTTTACATAAATCTCATTTGACACTAATAATACCATTCATACTTTTTAATGTATATAATAACTTTTATTAGAAATAAATCAAAAAATTATAAATGATAATTGCAGAACATTACCCCAATTAAATGACAAATAAAACTCTCCTAATCCTAAACTAAAACCGAAGTTGAAGTTCATGGGTCAACAACAAAAGTTTGCTAGCATAGCTAATGATGTTCAAAGAAAGAAGATCATTTCACAATAGCATATTTAAATTATTTTTATGTAAAAAATATCTAACATTCTTTCTTGACTAACATACGTTTAGATACGAAGATAAAATGAAGCCACATGTTGTAGTAGAGTTAGGTGTCAAAGATACTTAATGCTTTCATGTGTGGGTTTAACCTCCAATGTATTTTAGCGAATAGTTGCTTAGACAATTCGCAATTTATCAATTAATCATGCATTTGTTTGAATTTTATGCAAAAGTGTTTTTTCTTTTGATTTTGTAAAGTTCTCTCTCAATAATTCATGTCTTGGGAAATGAAATGAAGTCACATGTTGTAGTAGAGAGTGTATATTCAGTTAGTGAGACTTTGTCAGATCTCCCTGACTCGAATGTTGTTTTCAGCTTGGATACTTTACTCGTTGATACCGCATCAACGAGGTAAAGTGTTCCTTCAGATGGTTTGCGACGTCCCTGAAGCTAGTAAATGATATAGTTTTATACAACACTCAATGATTCTTATTAGAGTAAATTTAAATTAGGATAGTTTATGTTTAAATACGATCAGAGATAATTGGTAAAACTTTTGGCCCAACAAAGTGCTTTTGAGGCCACTTAATAGAGAGCAAAATTTTATTCGTAAAGTTGCATCTATACCATATTGTCGCGTTAACCACCACATCAGATCATTTCTTGAGCTTCCTTGCTAAGGGGGCTCGGTTAGCCGAAATGATTGCTTCTTTGAGAGTTGTAGTGGGAATTCCAGGGACTTTCCAACAAGTTAAAGCATCCTTCCAAAAGTCAAGTAGCATGATACGAATGTCACATCATTAACATTGGGTTACGTTAGTGTGTGTTTTAGATGTGTATGCATGTATTCTTATGAGTCTAGTTTTTAATGTTATAAGTACTGGTAATATGTGATTTGGTGTTAATTTTAGTGTTGCAGTAACGAGGAGCTAGTAGAAGACACCAAAAAATGGTGTCAGCATACCTAATGAGCGTTAAAGTATCTGATACTTATGACTTTGTTTAAACAGAGCAATGGTAGACACTCTGCATGCTACTGTTTATATAAACTATTGTCCAAATTAATTGTTTCCTTAAACTACACTACTGCATCATTATACATTTTTCAAGTTTGTCGAAATTTTTGTTTTTATATATTTATTTTGAATGACAATTGAAATAGAACACTAGCAAGGAGCTAGAAAATTACATGGGAATAGATAAGGCATTGCAAGGATTATAAGCCACTATATCCAATCTTATTTTGCTTTCATAATCCTATTTGATATCCAATCGGAAGAGAATTGCTTTGAATCATTAAGAATTAGGCTCTTGGATGGGCGTTTAGCCGCAAATGTAGAATCATTATGAAACCGCCAAAGGATCCATAAAGTGGTCTGGATCGCGACATCAAACACGACGGTTAGTTGGATGGGAGGATTGCACGACTTGCTGAAGTGAACACTTCGTTGAGGTTGTCGATACATATATGATGAATATTCCACCATTTTGGGATCTTGGCCCATGTGTGTTTTGCCACAACATATTTTACTAGGATATGCTCTTCCGTCTCGAAATCATCATCACACACCTGGCAACGGATTAAGTGAAGATCAATACCTCTAAAATCCAGATTTACTGTAGTTAGGATTTTTTAATTTTTGATTCTCCAAGAAGCAATGTTAACCTTAATGGTTACTAGATTGTTCCATCTTGTTCGAGATTCATTTATGGAGAAAGAAGAATTGATAATGAGCTTTCGCATTCCTTTTACTAAGAACTCTCTTGTACCATCTTATAAGCATTTCCATTTATCACGTTCATTCGAGAGGTGTAAGTTTGAAACAAGACTCTACAGCTCTAATAACTCATCATTCTCGGCCTCTAATCTAAGCAATCTGGTCCAATCCTAACGAAACAACAGTCCATGGGGTCTAGCAGGCATTAGGTTATCCAAAAAAGGGTAGGCTGTTGGGAATAAATGTTTTGCAGCATGTTATGAGGCCTGATAGCTAATCAAACAAAGCTGGAAGCACAAACAACACTAGTAGCGATTAGAGAACGACTAGAGACATAACATTGAGGTTGTAAATCAATCAAATAAAGCCATGGAAACAAATAGCAAGTGGAGCCTTTCCTAATCTTTTTTTAAAGAGAGAGAAAAGATAGATTCCATACATATTTAATTTGTCATTCAATTTTACAATTTGATACCAATGGCCCGTTTTACTTCTAATAGAGGTTAAGTCTTGGAGGCCACCGTATGATTCATGATTCGAGCGAATAAATTTACACCAAAGAGCATTACTTTGATAATGGAATCTCCACCACCATTTAGCAAGCATGGTGAGGTAACTTACTGTTGATACAAAAGATGGACGGTCCCATCGCTGTGAATACCAGATCATATGGCGCATTGGCGCTTCCAGAGGCCTGCTTAGAGACCTGTCTAGAGGCGTGGTCGCTCTAATTTCCCTTCTTATCCTGTTCAAGTTTCCTAATAACATCATTGGGGCTTTAAATGTTGATGAAAAATAATATACTCAAAGGTTTTCAAGAACACGATTTAGTAAAAAGTGAGGCGTCCACCAAAGGGAAAAGACCATTTGCTTTTCAACTTGAAAGGCGCTTTTTGAAACGTTCTAAAAAATGGTACCCATTATCATTCTAACATGTTAGCATATATAGGGACTCTAGTCACCTAAAGTATGTACAGGGAGTTGAGAAGGTTTTAATAAAACAATTTATTATAGCAACGGTAGTACCAAACTCGATGAGTATTAACCCCAATGCCAAATGATTTTGCTTTTATTAACATTTATCTTGAGGTCGGAAACCACTAGTACAAATCTAGGATTTGATCACACATGGGCAAAATGGAACGGTCCTCCATTCACATATGTATGTGGCTAAAAAGGTAACAAAAATAGTCAACATTTACTAATTGGCCACATGAAATTTTGATCATGTAACCTTAGGAACCTGTATTTTGCACAACATTTAAAATCATTTATGTGGCTAATAGGTAAATGGTGATTTTTTCTGATTATTTTAGCCACATATGAATTTGGAACGCTGTGAAAATACATGTAAGGTTGAAGCATTTGTCACTAATTATACATATAAATAGTGACAATATATATGTCACACACTTTAAACACTGTGAAAAACCAAATGGCATATTTTTGGTCGAATGAAATAATTTTTTTAGCTTGTCTAAATTATACAGTCAAGTCTTTGTCACACATGATTTAAGGGTGGCTGCTATTTTTGTAATTATTTTAGCCACATATAAATTTGGGAACACGTGAAAATGAAAATGTAAGATTGATGCATTAGTCACGATTGACATATAAATAGTGGACAAATAACTATGTCACAATTTGATCACAATCTAGTGACACAAAATGCCATATATGGTCACCACTAAACTTTGGTCACACATTATTTAAGTGTAGCCGAAATCCAATTACATTGGTCACGTAACTTATATGTGTGTTTATTAAAGTTAGTTTGTGTTAGCTTGCCAACAGCTAATGTATATAGTCACATTTACTTCTGACACGATCATGTGAATGTATGCCTTTAAAATAGCCACATCATATCCATAAATGTGTGACTAAAATTATGTTTTATGGCCACATTTAAGGTGCTTATTATGTGACCAATATATTCATAACAGGTCACATCGTGAAGTTTCATGTGGCTATATTATTTAGAGCAAATGTGGAAAAAAAATCGGTTATCATTAATTTCATATTAGTCACATTGAGTGTTTGTGTGTCTAAATTCATAATGTCATATATGGTCACATGAAGTATTTGTTTATGTGTCTAAATCATGGACTCAAGTTTTGTCACACATTATTTAAGTGTTGCAAAAAACCGGTACATATGAACACGTTATTAAGCCTAAACTACTTTTAGGTTTTAAAAAAAAAGGTAAACTCGAAAGTATATATCCCAAATGTAATTAAGCCTAAACTAATCTAGTTTTATAACAGAAATATATTTTTGAATGAAAAATAAGCTCAGCAATAAGCTGCAAATAAGTAGCTATGCAAAACTAGCAAAATCGAATAACTGTTATAAGTAAGTAAATGGAGAAGGGGATTAGCTGTGAAAGAAAGAGCCTGGCATTCATTTTTTTCATAAATATTCATAGCTGAGTCTACTAAAAGAGGGATCAGCTCACCGTAGTGATTAGAGGACACCTCTGATCGTTCACCTATAATGTGACACGTTCCCTCCCAGTTTGATCAACGGGATTAGTCGGCTAGAGGGGGGGCTATTCTTCTTCCGAGGATAAATACGTTGCCTAGCTGAGATGGTAACCCGCTTGACCTCTATCTTGGAGGTCACGAGTTCGATTCTTGCTGGGCGTGATTCCTTTTTAATTTTTTTTTTGTATTTTGAAAACCAAAAACCAAACACCCTTTATCTATATCAACTTATCAGCAGATTTAATAAGAAGTTTTAAAGCCAAGAATAAGCAGTTTAATAAGCAGAATTAAGCAATTTATGAGCTTAAGCTCAAATTGAATAAGCTAGGAAGTAGCTTATTTGACTATATAAGTTGTACCAAGCTGCAACCCCAAAACACCAAACATTCTTAAACAGTAAAACGTGCAAACCCAAATCCAAACACGCAAAGACAACATACTCCATAAAAATGCAGACCAAGATAGGAAGGCTCTATGCAGTGATCAAACTGAAATTGGCAAAAAGGTTCTATAAGGGACCCTAAACTATAGACCACATGCTACTACCCATATTATCCCCACAAAAAATATGACATTAATTCTCATACCGAACATGATCATCTACCGAATACAAACCAAAACCATTTGACACTTAATCTTGCTCCAAGGAATGACATGCGAGGACACAAGGCCGGTCCTTCTAAGAAATGCATAAATAATAGCTTAATTTTTTTTAAAACAAATACATTGCACGTTAGCAACTTCATGACTCATCTGGGGCATCGCCCGAGTTTTAAAGCCTCGTATACAAACATATAAACCAAACAGGAAGTAAAAAAATTAATAGATAAATTGAAATCCTTCACAAGAGTATTTGTAGCAAAACGAAAGCTTAAAAAGGTTCTGCATAGTACAAACATAAATCCTTAAACAAGTACAAAAAATCAAATGTCTATATGCTTTAAAAGAACGGGTGAAATATGATAAAGGTAGAGTGTGACAACTTGAGCATGACATGGTTCACTTAGATTTTCGTATAATAACATCTCCACAGTCGGTTCGATAGTAGTCATTTCGTGATTCATTACCCAAGTCACATCGATCTACACGTGGCAATATGTTATCATTGTGCTGGTGAATGACGGTACTAAATTCCTCATCGACTTCGTCATACATATCTTTGTAATTCTTGGGAGGTGTCTTAAAGACAACAGACAATTTTTTATCTATCTGGTCTTTCAAATAAAACACTTGTCGTGCTTGTGAGGCTAATATGAATGGATCAACCTTGTGGCCTAAATTATTCAGGTCTACCAATGTATACCCAAGAGTAGTATCGTGTTTCACCCCACCAGCTCTGTGATTAACCCAATCACATTTGAAAACATGAATTTGTCTGAAATTGTAATCTAGTACCCATATCTCTTGTAAAACCCCATAATAAAATGCTTGTCTTGTGGTTGCAACTTCTTTAGATATGTGCAGATCTATTGCCTCAACACTAACCCCACTGTTCTGGTAAACTTTGTCATCATGACATTTCGTACAAAAGGTATACCCATTGATGTTATATGCAATGTATTTCACTACGGTGGCGCATGGTCCATATGATATACACCTTATAGTTTTTGATACACTTTCTTTGGAGATCGCTAACTCTCTCTCAACCTGAATTTCATTACAAGTATATATCAGCTTCAAATTAAAGGAACAACAAATAAACAATTATAAATAATATACGATTAATTACCTCTTTGCATGACCACTTAGCAAAAGATTTCTGATACCCCGATGTTGTATAATGTTTCACAAAAGATGTCTTTTTTAGCATTCGTTAATGTGTAACCTGCTGGAGGTAGTGTTGTTTTGTCTTCTTCTTGTATAGCAAACAACTCTGGTTTTACCCCCAACTCAGCCAGATCCAATCGAGCATTCACTTTATCTTTCATCTTTCCCAGAACATTTAGCAAAGTTTCGACTAGACTCTCAGCAACATTCTTTTCTACATGCATTAAATCAATACAATGTGAAACAGAATTATGCTTCCAATACCTAATCTTTCGATACCAAATGTTGAATTTCTTCTAATACGTACTTTTTTGTTCATTTACTTGGCTTGAACTACCCTCTTCTTCTGTTGTGTTTCTTTTCTGCTTTTGAACCTTCTCACCTCTGCCTCTCGTATCTTCTTGGTTTTCTGATGCCTTATTGTTTGTTCGTTTTCTTTTTCACCATTTATTTTCAATATGTTGTACCTCGTTGTATATTTTTTTTCCTGGTCATTAGATTTTGAGCCAGGAGAAATTGTTGTTGTCTATTAAATGCCTTCTTTTGCTTTCTAAACGCATGGTTATATGGTAGATATCATCTGTGACCACCATAACTTTGCTTGGATGAGGCAGAAAGTTTAACACAGTATGTATCTTTCCCACATACTACACAACCTTTCAATCCACTATATGGGCAGCCACATAATGTACCAAGTACAGGGTAATCGCTTATTGTCTATAACACAACGACACGTAGATTAAAGTTATCTTTTATGGAAGCATCATATGTATCAACCCCTATCTCGAATAAGGTATGCAGATCATCAACCAACGGTTCTAAAAAACATCGATATCATTTCCCGGGTATCCCGATATTAATACCGAAAGCATGGTAAACTTTCTTTTCATAAACAACCATGGAGGAAGGTTGTATATGACAGTTAAAACTCGCCATACATTGTGATGCCTATTTACTTTGTTGACGTCAACCCCATCAAAGTACAAAGATATAAAACTTTTCCATAAATGGTTTTTTAAAGATTGTTTTAGTCACATAGTGACATCTTATGGTTGAATCTGTATGGGAGATAGCTTAAGGAAGTCATTTTTAGAAAGGGATCGGACTCATCAGCAGCTGAAGTTATAAGATGTAAATTTTCCCGTAAAGTCCAATTATGTAATGACATTGTCGACAGTCTGTTGGATTTACAATGGTTGCTGCTTTAATTATTGCTATCATATGGTTTGTTTTCTTTGGTTTAGCCATGATCACACATTTTCCAGCGTAAGTATCTGATATATCATCTTTACCGATATCACATTTTCCAGAAGAAAAAAAAGCGAAATCAAATGAGTAAATGACTATTGTAGCTAACTAACTACTTTGACTCTTGTAAAGTCCGAGCGTCTTTTATTGCTATTTCATATCAAGAAATCTTGTTTTCTTACAGGACTGGATTCTTCTCTCAGTCGGGCAGGATGAGTTTCACAGTGAGGCAGTAGACACGTTAAATTACGTTGTTAACCAATCAGATTACACAGTTCAGACACTTGTAAACATCACGGGGTATTTAGCACTAGCAAAAACCATCAATGTGGAACAGTCTTACCTTCCTTCAAATGTGAAAGATAGCATTGAAAAGCTGAATATCTACTTAAATAAAGCATCAGATACATTAGGGAGGAAAACACATCAGAACTCACTAAAAATAAGAACTGTCTTTGATGCTGTGTAAGTTCGTCCTGACAGATATTTCTTCATGAATACATTTTTTATTTCGAGTTATGCTTATAATTAAATGGCATTGACTAAATAATAATACATTTTTTTGTTTGTTATACATAAACAGGAAGATGGATCACTTACTGGGTCGACAAGTACGTACGCGAAGGAGCATGTGGCGGAGATACGGAGGACTAAGTTCTCGATTGGCGGAGAACCGAATCCGTTAACTGAGGATCTTCATCATACTGGTAAAAATATGTCTGCTGAGCTTTACCCAAAACATGTTCATTGTTTTATGGAACTAATCAAGGTATTTTGTGGTTAAAAAGTGGCACTAGATACCAAAGTCCCTTCATTTTGTTTCACTATAATTGCAGTGCATCCTTGAATGACTTGTTGAACTCAACTAAGCCATATTTTGGGGAAATCATTTGTTCTAAGACGGATCGAATTTTGAAACAGTTTAGGTTCTTTGTAAAAGGAAAAAAAAGATTGAGAATGTTTGTTTTTTGCTAATGTTTGCCACTGAGTTTAAACTTGTAAGGAATATTTTTTGTTTAGGTTAAGTTTGAACACTGAACTTAAACTAACTACCTATGGCCCTTCTGTAAGTGAGTGTTATTTTTTTCCTAGGCACTCTTTTTAGAAATCATTATGAATTGCCGTGTTTTAGACATATATCGTTCTCCCTTTTTTTAGTTTCAAAAGTGGCCATACACGTAGATGAATTCAGTTAACTCTATATTGTGGTAAAGGGGGGGGGGGGGGTTGTAATGTTTTTTGAACAATGGTGGTTTTTAAGATTATGATCTTGCATATTAAGTTTACCTTCTTGGTTTATACCGAAATAGATCTAATTATATTTCACCCTTTAGTTATATATCTCCTTTTTAATTAGTAGGTTAAAAAAATGTAATCAACAATTCTTCATCTTTCCTTTATTTTAATTCTAAAGTGAAAATGAGGCTACTTAGGCAAGTAGTAGCTAAATATCTTTTTGAAATTAGGGGTTTTGGTGGGTAAAATTTGTTAATTTTGATGAAATTAGGCCTCTGTTTCTATACAAACGCTGCCTCAATGTGCTTATTTTTATTCTGTTAGGATAACAGAAAAGGAAGCAGAAGCCTGAATAATTTGCCGAGTGCAACTAGCAGGAAAGAGCATGTCCAAGGTTTGTATATTGAAATAACATCTTTTGTATAAGAAATTTCTTATTTCCAAACATGCTTTATGTGACTAAATATTACAAAAGGCCACACAAACATAAATTCATGTGGCCATTGGATGATCAATAGTAACACAAAATACACATTTTTTTCATTTTAAACAGCATATGGTCACATTTATTAACACTTTTGGCCACTTTATGCTTAATTGTATGTGACTAAATATAAAAAAAACATGCTTTATGTGACTAAATATTACAAAAGGCCGCACAAACATAAAATTCATGTGGCCATTAGATGATCAATAGTTACACAAATTACACATTTCTTTACTTTATACAGCATATAGTCACACTTATTAACACTTTTGGCCACTTTATGCTTAATTATATATGACTAAATACCCAAAAAAATGCTTTGTGTAACTAAATATTACAAAAGGCCACACAAACATAAATTCATGTGGCCATTGGATGCTCAATAGTCACACAAATTTTACATTTTTCACTTTAAACAGGATATGGTCACACTTATTAACACTTTTGGCCACTTTTTGCTTAATTGTATGTGACTAAATGCCCAAAACAAACATGCTTTGTGTGACTAAATATTACAAAAGGATGCACAGACATAAAATTCATGTGGCCATTGGAAATACACATTTCTTCACTTTAAACAACATATGGTCACACTTATTAACACTTTTGGCCTCTTTATGCTTAATTATATGTGACTGAATACCCAAAACAAACATGTTTTGTGTGACTAAATATTACAAAATGCCACACAAACATAAAATTTGTGTGGCCATTGGATGATCAAAAGTCACACAAAATACACATTTCTTCACTTTAAACAGCATATGGTCACACTTATTAACACTTTTGGCCACTTTATGCTTAATTGTATGTGACTTAATACCCAAAACTAACATGCTTTGTGTGACTAAATATTACAAAAGGCCACACAAACATAAAATTAATGTGGCCATTAGATGAACAATAGTCACAAAAAATACACATTTCTTCACATTAAACAGCATATGGTCACACTTATTAACACTTTTGGCTACTTTATGCTTAATTGTAAGTGACTAAATACCCAAAACAAACATGCTTTGTGTGACTAAAGATTACAAAAGGCCACACAAACACAAAATTCATGTGCCCATTGGATGATTAATAGTCACACAAAATACAAAGTACTTCAATTTAAACAGCATATGGTCACACTTATTAACACTTTTTGCCACTTTATGCTTAATTGTATGTGACTAAATACCCAAAACAAACATGCTTTGTGTGATTAAAGATTACAAAAGACCACAAAACATAAAACTTATGTGGCCATTCGATGAACAATAGTCACACAAAATACACATTTCTTCACTTTAAACAACATATGGTCACACTTATTAACACTTTTGGCCACTTTATGCTTAATTGTATGTGACTAAATACCTAAAACAAACATGCTTTGTGTGACTTAATATTACAAAAAGCCACACAAACATAATATTCATGTGGCCATTGGATGAACAATAGTCACACAAAATACACTTTTACTTCACTTTAAACACCATATGGTCACACTTATTAACACTTTTGGCCATTTTATGCTTAATTGTATGTGACTAAATACCCAAAACAAACATGCTTTGTGTGACTAAGTATTACAAAATACCACACAAACATAAACTTAATGTGGCTATTAGATGATCAATAGTCACTCAAAATACACATTTCTTCCCTTTTAAACATCATATGGCTATTATTTAGAGCAAAATGTGAAATCGGATGTGACCAATATATTCATAACAAGAAAGTAAAAAAGGATTTTACACACCTATTCGTTAATGTAATGCATTTTCTTTGTAATATAAAAGTTTAAGGTTATTTAGTTTTCGCTAGTAGCTTAAAGAGTGCTTATAGAAACTGCTTATTAAACCGTGGCTTCTTCTCCCTTGGCTTATTTTCAACTTGTTTCACTTTTAATAAGGTTTTAATAAGTACTTTAGCCTGCAAATGAAATGTGCAAGTGCAATGTGCAAATGCTTGCTTGCAAATGCAAGCTGCAAATGCAATGTTTAAATGCAATGTGCATATGCAATCTGCAAATACAATGTGCAAATGCTTGCTTGCAAATGCAATGTACAAATGCAATGTGCATATGCAAGCTGCAAATACAATGTGCAAGCTGCAATAACACACAAACAAGACAATAAGCAGATTTAATAAGCAGTTTTAAAGCCGATAATAAGCAGTTTAATAAGCAGAATTAATCAGTTTATTAGCAACCTCATGACTCATCTGGGGCATCGTCCGGGTTTGAAAGCCTCGTATACAAACATATAAACCAAACAGGAAGTAAAACATTAATAGATAAAATGAAATCCTTCACAAGAGTATTTACAGCAAAACAAAAGCTTAAAAAGGTTCTACACAGTACACACACCATAAACAAGTACAAAAAATTAAATGTCTATATGCTTCAAAAGAACGGGTAAAATATGATAAAGGTAGAGTGTGACAACTTGAGCATGACATGGTTCACTTGGATTTTCGTATAACAACACCTCCACAGTCAGTTCGATAGTAGTCATCTCGTGATTCATTACCCAAGTCACGTCGATTTACAGATGACAATATGTTATCATTGCGCTGGTGAATGACGGTACTAAATTCCTCATCGACTTCGTCATACGTATCTTTTGTAATTCTTGGGAGGTGTCTTAAAGACAATAGACAATTTTTATCTATCTGGTCTTTCACATAAAACACTTTTCGTGCTTGTGAGGCTAATATGAACGGATCAACCTTGTGGCCTAAATTATTCAGGTCTACCAATGTATACCCAAGATTGTCGTGTTTCACACCACCAGCTCTGTGATTAATCCAATCACATTTGAAAAGAGGAATTTGCTTGAAACGATAATCTAGTACCCATATCTCTTGTAAAACCCCATGATAAAATGCTTGTCTTATGGTTGCAACTTC